>JAOEGS010024235.1:73950-116242 GCA_025447755.1 Corythornis vintsioides
CGTCTGAAGAGTGGCACAATGCTTATTAATGAGCAGTAGTCAGTACAGAGTTATCAAAGAACTCAACATGGAAAGTTTTACCTTCTGGATAATGGAATCTATCAAGTCAGTGAGGCCCAATCTGGCTTTGTTGGTATCAGTGTTCCCCCACTGACTGCTTCACTGAGGCTTTCCTGTTCACGGGGTGCACCTCACAGGAGGAAAGGAATGATGATCTGGAGCAAGGTACTCAGGTTGAAGAGCATTAGACATGCAAATGGCCATTACCAAGAGAAGCACCACAGGCCAAACCCTGCTGGCAAGAGGCAGGCAGAGGCCAGCTGAGGGCTCAGACCTCTTCACATCATCTTACCCTTCCTACCTGCTTCTAATTGCTCTGAGGTTCTAACACCTCAGACTAGTCATTATTGCTGCAGTTCTGCATCTGTAAGAACTACTTGATTTCCCACTTCTGCCCCCAATATCTTATTCTGCTTCCAGTCCCTCAGCAGGACAGGACCTTTCTCCATACAACAGGCCAGAGAATACTTGTGATTTCACCCTTCTACCAAGGTCAGGCATCCATCTGCCTGGTACTGCGATCCCAGAGCCTCCAGTAACCCTCCAATCTGGTTCTTATCCAAGCTCTGAGCACCAACATGGGGGCCAAGCTCTGTGCAATCTGCAAGACATGCCAAAGATACGATGGTCTGCAGTGATCCCAAACTTTTACAAGTGCAGACTCCGTGTACTTTGGGGAACCGAAATTTTAATTGTGTTTAAAAGTCCAACTCTTACAAATGTAGTGTTGTGTGGAACAGACCGTGACTTGACTGGAGACTTAAATCACATGGAGGCTTAGAGGATGCATTGAAATGTATTCCCCATGCATCTTTCTCAGCTTGGATAATGAAACTAAGCTGTTTAGCTTCATTATCCATGAAATATTCTTAAGAAACAATTGTGCCATATTACGGAGAGCAGGGTTGACTACCATTTTAACACCATCTGCTCTGGCCCATGTTGTCTTCTCTGTGCCCATATTTATTTGGGGAGGAAATCAATATGGAGGAAAAACCTGACTTTCTTTCACTGCTGGTTTCATGGTCTTTTTTCTCTGTTCTCTTATGATCAGCCCAATCAGACAACTCCCAGCGTTGGCAAAAGGAGTATTAAACTCTCCACAAGAGATCTCACAATGGCCAAGGGTACTGTCAGCTTCCTTCCTTTTCTTCTTAGCTCAGCACACAGCATCAGTCATATGAAAGTAATTTAAAATGGTTCAACTCCCATAGGAATCGACTTATATTTTCTTTATCTGATTTATGTTAGAGGGTTTACTTTTCACTGATACAGCACACCAGCCTTGTGGCTGCCACGCAGCAACCAAACAAAAACTAAGGATCAGTTGCTGGACAGAAACAAGCAGAACAGAAACACCAAACACTAAACCCTCTCATTGCTACTTTTAAGCCACACAGAAAGGCTACTTCGTTGCAGCATTTGTTTAGGGGAGGAGTAAGTGTGATGACCGTTGTTTAAAGTGCAGTAAAAACCAAAATGCAAGAGGTAGTTGTAACCATTCAGCAACTGCGTGAGCTTGTAGAAGAGAGCTTTCTTTACTTCTACTGGTTGACTTGAGACACATTATTTACTGGGTAGGCATAGTTAAAGTGCAAGGGCTTTCTGCTGGCCTGAAACCAAAACCTAATCGCTCATCCTTTTACGATAAATCATGAACGAGCTGGATTTAATTTGTCTGCTTGCCCATAGATTGTATTGAAGATATAAGTACTTATTGATGTTATGTAGTAAGTACAAAGCTGGACAAAGAAAGCTCCTGAGTTTTATGTGCTGTCAAGTGATGAATGACTGCCAAGAAGGAAAACTTGCAGGGGGGGAGGAATTTTGGACATTTTATACTTTCAGTTCATTTGTGTCACCTACAAGTTACAAGATTCTCAAAAACCTTCTATACATATATATGGAATCTCACTCAAAAGCACTTATCTTTAAGGAAGAATGCAACATAATTCATCCTTCAACCCACAGAAAAGAATCTGATGAGTGCTGATACAAATCAACACACATAAATAGATGATTCAACTACTGTGTTCTGTAGATACAACAAATACAAGGATAATCTGATATGCAGCTTGGAATTTATAGATGAGTGAATGAATAACAATACAAATTCTACAGTAATTGAGCAATAAGATATGCAACTACCTCTACAAATGAACTGTGTTAGTAGGTGATGGTATTAACATAAGGAGGGTGCATCTGGTGACCCCTGAGATCCAGACCTAGCTCTCAAGTCTGGTGCTGAGTAACTGGGCTTCTCAGGGCATGACAAACACGTTCGACCCTTTCATGCAGACACCTTCCTTCCAGAACTGTACCCAGTTCACATACAGCTTCAGAGATGCTGCCATATTCTATTGAGGACATGTCAATTAATAGCTCTTTACTGTAAAACAGGCATAGCCCTACTTTTCCTGCCAGGTAACATTCCCTGTTCACACTTTAAGCACCATACTATATGCAGCAGGTTGCTACACATAAACATAATGATTTATGAATCAGGGATCCCCATGGAGAGGTGGGGCACTGGATGCTGTCGTTCTTTCATCTGCTACACTGCATCACACTGCTACCTATGGGGACAGCTGGGGACCCCTTTCATTCAAGTCAACTGGAAACTGGCAGGCCAGGTATATGCAAATTCTGTCTTTAGGGGGTGGATGCCTAGAACACATGCATTTCATCTCCTGTGCTTGCTCCCCATTCCGGGAACACTTTCAATAACAGCCTTAGGCTGGGATGTGATGCAAAGGCTGACTGCAAAACTGAAGGGGACAATCCTGATTTTAGGGGGCGCATCTCACATCCCACAGGCTTGGCCTAAAGCTCTGCTATTGTTCTGAACTAACTTGTGTCTCTGGGAGTCCCGAAACTTTGCAGTGGAATAACTTGACCCAACGCTGTAACTTCATCAAATGGTGCTAATTTATGAGGAAGGTGTCTTGTCACAGAGTGACATAAAATCCTGACGGGACATGCCTTCGCCACACGTCAACGCGCCGCGACACCCGAGCGCAAACCGCGAGATGAAGTTACCCTGCACAGCACAACAAATACGGCTGTCTCCAGTGAAAAAGCAACGAGAGAAGCTGCGAGCTGTGTCAACTGCACTGACAAAACAGCCTGTAGGACCAATCTCCTGGAGTCTGGCCAAGACAAACAACCAACAGAGACGAGAGCAGGCGCTCGCAGACGCGAGAGTGGCGAGCGGATGCTCGCGGCGCTTCTCAGAAGCCGCCGTTCTTTGCACGCTTCTTTTTTGGTGTTAATTTTTTTTTTAGCCACTGATCTAGTGCCGAGGCCAAGTAAAGTAACTCTGAATATTACACACTGTGTACTTGAACTACTGATTGCCCTGCTTTATTGCTTTCTTTTTTAAACGATGCCAAGGCGCCTTCAGCACGAACAGACAACTTTTGCAAACAAGAACGAAAGCCCTCTGAAAACTTGGCCAAGCCTGGAACAAAAGTAGCTATTTAAACAGAGAACATTGAGAAGCCTGTTAAATCATCTGATTTGTGTAACCTGAGCCACACCATGTGAGGTGTTTCCTCTCCACTGGCCAACTCTGACCGCCTCAAGGGTGAAGAGAACAGGGTTCCTTAGAAATGTCGACCTCTGTTTATCAAAGAGCTTTGTAAAATTACTAAAATAACATTTCAGCTACAGTGGCCGCCCTCAGAAACTTGCCAAATGGTTCTGATAACTGAATAGGTACCTCAGTAGCTCCAGCATTCCAGGAATTTCCTACGGTAAGTAGCAGGAAACACGAGTCAGTGCTCAGGCTACAGCACCCAGTGGCAGGCTGGAGAGCAGGGGCTGCAGGGCCCTGTACCAGCACGTCCAGCCCTGAGAAGGCATGATGCTTTTATCAGCTGGCATGGAACAGCTAAAGTCATTCCCTCAGCAGCACAATTGCTGGAACCCGGTTCCCTTCAAATTCAAAAACCTACACCTCGCATCTTTAGGAATCCAAAACGTTTCCAGGGGAGGAAACTGCAGTGGTGGGTGGTTATTAGAACACTTGGGTGAAAACAGGCATAGAAATGGGTACACTCCAAGTGCACTAGAGATGACAATTCTGCCACCAGCACTACTTAAGGTCAGGGCTTCCCACTGACTTTCCATGACTAATGTATTTGTTATTTGCCTTTTCACCATCTTGCTTACTTGTTGTCCAGTAATGCACCACTGTGATAAAGCAGACAGCCACACTGATGAGCTTTAAACTGATTTCTAGATGTGCTCCCCAAATTTGCTCTCTGAG
Organism: Corythornis vintsioides; assembly: GCA_025447755.1. Taxonomy (NCBI): domain Eukaryota; kingdom Metazoa; phylum Chordata; class Aves; order Coraciiformes; family Alcedinidae; genus Corythornis; species Corythornis vintsioides. Next base: position 78,281 of record JAOEGS010024235.1, read on the forward strand.
AGAGAATTTCCTGGAGCTGATCTGCTCTGTGCCAGCCAAACAGCTCTCCAAGAGCTTCTCATTGATAATTAAAAGTGACAGTGCTCCTTTTGGTTAAAATTAACAGAGGTGAAACTTAACAGAACCTGCCTACTCAAGGAGTCACACCACTCTCCATTATCAGACTCTAAATTATTAACTCGCCTTAGTTTTATCATGATTAATTATTAAAATTCAGCTGCTTGTCAACATATTCATCACAGAACCGATAGATTAGCAGTGTCTCGTGCTCTATTGGCTGTGCTCTAAGTACTGACCTTTCAGCAGCATTTTGTGTCTCAGAAGGATTCGTGTAGTGGCACGTTTTAGTCAGGATAATAAAAGGAGAAGAGACAGTCCCCACCACACTGGAAATTTAAAGCAAATCCTACCTCTCTTTTATCCCAAACATCCAACTGAGTTAAGGGGGAAAACAAGAATCAAAGGTAGTTGGTATGTGCTCTGAAGCAGGGGGAGGAAGGGGGTTTTCTCACAGGTTTTTAGCTTTATTCCCTCAGCACCCTTTCCTTTAGACGGGAGATTTAGAGGGACTGTTCAGACACTACATGCTGCTTAATTGCAGCAAGGTTTGCCTCAGGTGTCAAGAGGCTACAGTTGAAAGTATTCATTTCAACATCTTGTGTTCCTGGCACTAAAGACAAAAGACTCTTATTTGTAGAATGATTTCTTTCTTTCTTTCTTTTTAATAGCAACAATTACAATTCTATGCAGTGTCCTGCATATTTAACACTTATTGGAAAAGTCAGCTGAATATCACAGATTGCAATCAACATCTTTCACAGATGCCAGTCTTTTTTTTTTTTCCTTTGAATGTTCAGAGCTTTGCAAGTCATTAGTCCATTAGCACAAAGTTAAAGTACGCCAATCAATGTCATTTAAAGCTGTAGGTCATCTCGGGTTTTCATAAACAATCTTAAGGCTAATGACAGCTATGTACCCTTCTGCTCTCATTTTCATTTCATCTTGAGCTTTATTTGAAACATTAGATTTGGCATTTGCAAAGAAATAAACTCACTGCAGGTGCTACTTTTCACCATGATAAAATAGAAATTATGTTCTCAGAATTCACTAGGAGACTTGAGGAAAATGCAGGGTATTGTGACCTGGCTTTATTCTTAAACTCTCTAATATCCTTAGATTTGCTAGGATGATGTGAAAGAAGCCATGCCAGAAAGAACTGTAACTGTTTGGCTTTAAACACTTTTTATTCGAAGCTTAGAAAAAGTCTTGAGCTCGATTTACACGATTGCACAACAGTAAATTCAGGCCTGAGCTCAGTCAGACCCCCTGCCCAGCCTTGGGCATTAGCACTGAATCTCCCAGAATGTCTCCATTTCTCCTTCTAAGTGAAAACAAACCAGATTGACTGAGATTTTCCCCCTTTTTTCTCCAAGGCAGCACACTGGCAGCCTGTGGGAAAGCATTCTGAGTGCCCAGTCAGCAGTCAGGTAGCTGTGGGAGGATGCTGTGGAAAGGATGGCTGGAGTACCTGCGGAGATGTGGGCGAGGAGCACTGCCACACTGGGAACAGCCAGGCACCCAGGGCTGGGTGGGAAGAAGAGCTAAGACAGCTGGGCTACGTGGGAAGAAGGAAGGAAGAGGGAAAGCTCTGCATCCTCTTCATTTCTGTTAGCTATCAAAACAATCCTTCATCAACACTGGTTGATTCAGTGCAAGGTGCTGGTATCTTGGGCACGCTGAGAGGCTCTGTAGGAATCACCTATGTTGAGTTTCTAGCCCTGTTATAGGCCCTTAGCTCATCTTTGCAACAGAATAATCTCCCTGGAGGTTTCTTACTTTTAATTCCACAAAAGTGTCTATTTAAAAAAAACAATATAAGAAAGGGAATTACTGGAACAAACCCTGAAGGTGTGTTGGAAGGCACTCTTCCATTGGACATTAAACTGACTTAGAGATGCTCTCTTGAGATTCTTCAAACCATTCTGTAGCAGAGTTGAGCAAGAAAGGAGAGCCTCTTCTCTAACAGTCCCTGAGTCCAAGCCTCGCAGTGTTCAGAGCATCCAGGTGCTGTCCACTTCCCAGAGCCTCATGTAACAGGCTCAGGAGGGGTTTGTTACCATTCCATCTTTATCAGTGCCAGCCTCCTTTCTAGCATACACCACCTCTCCTGCTAATTCTAACTGCAGAAACACTCCTTAAATGTCATGGATTTGCTTTGCCTAATGGCACTCCTACCCACCCAAGCCACCCTGAGTCAAACAAGCAGCGTGCCTGGAGGTTCTCCAAGGGGGCAGCTGGGCAGACTGAGCCTGCTGCAGGTTCTAACTGGGCTTGCAAGCAAGCTGGCCACCTGCCAACTGGAAAATTAGTCTGTTCCTCTTGTTCCCTTTTTCCTTCCCTCTCCTCTTCAGTACAAGGCAGTGCTTTAATTTATCTTGCACCGAGAGAAGAAATAAATTGTCTCTTCCTGACTACACTCTTTTGAGAGCCTGAAATAATCTCACTTCCCTGTGATTTGGTAAGTCACCATTTGATCCCTCGCCCCTTGGGAAAAAGAAAGGTATTAGTTTTGACTGGGTAGATAAGCAAGAGCTACTATCAATTGCAAGAGCTGCAATTTCTTTTATTAACCCTGAAACAGCTCTCCCTAGGTTTTTTTTAGGCCATTTAGAGGATGATATGAAAGTGACAATGAACCCTCTCCTCCAGTACTGTCCAACAGTGGCAACTGGTGGCGTGCTGGTGTTTGCTGTTAATTACTGCGGTGTTCCAAGGCCAATGCAGTTTTGCCATTATGAGCCCCATGGTTTGTGGAGGAGCATGTGAAAAGAGGAGCCAAATTAACTACATGTTAGCAGTAGTCTCACATTTTTAGCTGTTTGCCATTTCTTCCACCACACTGTGTCCCACAGAGTAATACAGATGCTGCAAACACCTCCCTCCCTGGGGAGCAGGATCACACTCTTGATCTCTTTTAAGGCTCCTGAGCCCTCTTCAGCCTCCAGCAGGCTCCCTCATTCCTCACTCCCAGCTTGTGCTTCTCAGAGCTTCTCCACAGGCTTTCTCCACTGTCACCCTGCAGTGCCAGGACTGAAGAGCACCGATGGGTAACAGAGAAGCCAGTGGATGTCAAGTCATCAGAAAACCCCAGTCTGTTCCAACTGACAAACTGCCTGGCCCCCACTGCTAACCCAGGTGATAGCAGTCACTTCACACACCAGCCTAGGCTCTGCTATGTGGCATTTATCAGCAGGAACCCCAATTCTCAGCCTGCTCCAGCCTCCTCTCCAGCTCTGTGTCACCCCACCCTCTGCAGAGAGCAATTCCCCGATAATCAGAATCAAGCGTTGACACCGTGAACCTTTTCATTACTCGTGGTGTATTGCTGCTTTGTAAAATATAGATTAAGCATAGAGTCATGCTGTGCCCTACATCAGCCTGGTGTTGTTACATGTTTATTAAGAAAGTGATTTAAAAGGGAGATCGTGCAGTGAATTACCGATCCTGCACAACCACTAAAAACCCGGTGATGAAACAACATAATCATCATCCATCAGCTTCCCATTACCTGATTTAGGGTAATTTGTATTCTCTGCTTCTGTGCAAACACAACGTCACTTACTGCGCCGTCAAACTTTATTTTAAGAGTTAAAAGGTGGGTTTATTATTCATAATCCTAACAATTGGGAGTATCTAAAACATTCCATATGCCAGAAATCAAAACCTGGTACCGTGGAATTGGTTACAGGAGATTACAGCAAATGCCAACATCAGAGTGGGGAAGTGTAAGAAAGAAGAGTGGCACCGATTCAGTGCACCTGCTCCTGCAGGCCGTTTCTGTGCTTCAAATGCACAGGGAAAGACAGCAAAGTGAGTGAATTCTCTGGGCTAGGACAGCTCGTGTGTGAGGTGGCCCTGGTTTTGTCCTCTGCCCTCATTTTTGGTAGCACACCTGCCAACACCCACGGGCAACTGCCACCCAGGGCTCCTGCGGCTCTGTTTGCAGAGCTCTGGTCAGAAGCGTTCTGAAGGCCAGCGAAGCACTCAGCCCTGCTCTGCTCTTCATAAATAATTCCTGTCGGCCATGGAGGAAGACTGGAGCTGGCTTTCAGCTTCATTAGGGCTACTTGAGAGCACTCTCCGGCCCGGCATCTTCCCAGGCAGGCTATTCCTCTGTGGGAAAGCCTGGCGGGCTGCGGGGAGCGGTGAAAGAGAGCCGCCAGCAGCCGCTGCTCGCCTAGCTGGAAGCCACACTCGCTGCACTTTCCATGCAATCAATCATGAAGGAAAGGTCAACAGACAGCTTTCAAATAACCGATCCATTTAACTACTGACATTGATCTGGGCCAGGGAAGTGGAGCTGCTGGGGGGGAGGGAGGAAGGGAGGTTTCAGTGGTCAATCAGTGGAAATCTAAACCCCTTTCAGCCTAATGGGAAGACTAAACACAGTCCTAAGCTTTCTGCTTTAAATCTCACAGTAATTTGCCCGAGGCACTACAAGACCTTTACACAGATGTCTTAAAAAGTCAAGAAAAAAACAAACCAAACCCCCTCACATTATTTTTTTCCCACATAAAATACACTACCTAAACCAAAAGAGAGCCATCTTTCAGGGCATAATGCAGTGTGTACCTGTAATTACGATGGGTGGGATAAAGTAAGAGCAGAGAAGGTCCCTGGTGTGATTGCAGGTCTGGCCAAACTCCAGCTGCTTTTGCTTTGGCTATAGTTGGAAGGTGTTCTTCCTCTCATCCTAAGCACATCCTCCAGTGCAACCCCAAGCATCCTGCCACCAACCGTTCTGGAGACCAACTAATTACCTTCCCCACTCAAAGGAAAAACCCCAAACCTTGCATTGACAACTTAGGGCTTTCCAACCCTGAACTCACTTCTGAAGAGCCACCATCATGCAAGAAATCTCACAGGAAAAAAGCAGAATAGGTCACTCCCTAGCCATCGACTACCCAAGCTCAGTTCCAGGTAACTCAGGTCTAATACATAAGCTACCAAGGTAGAGTGCAATGCACACACCCCCCTGAGCACAATGCCCATGGGTACCCAGGAGAAAAAAAGAGAAAGCAGGTTCTCTGTTCTCACTTCAGGCTGCCAGCCCAGAAGGACAGCTAGTCCAGGATCACAGGCTGTGCTCCCAGAGCTGTCTCCATACTGCCTAGCATGAACTGCATGAAGGACACATACATTTCACCAGTACCTACAGACAACTGGAAGGGACAGTACCCTGGAATTCATCTAAACCAGGGCTTCAGTAACTTGAAGTCTGTTGGATCAAGCACTTCATCTCACTGTACTCCAAATCCCCATCAATAAAGTGGAAAGACTATAACTTCCTTACCTTGCAGGCTTGTAGCAGGGTGTGTGTATTATGATATGCACAGTGATAATGATAATGAAGCATAAAAGACAGACAGCCTGACCAAGAGATAACTGAAATCAATGGAAGGATTCCCTCTGTATTAATTGGGCTTTGGCTGTAGTCCCCATTTAAAGGGAACAAGGCAGACATGGATTTATCAGTCCCTAAGCTGGAGGTATAGAACAATTCTCTGAATCCCACAGGAGTATTTCTCAATCAAGTGTGCTAAGAAAAGAATCTCTGCATGAGACACTATCACCAAAAAAAAAAGAAAATGACATGAAATCCTGTGCATGTTTATGTATGTGCATCAGGGGAAACGGTATTAAATTCAAGGAGAAAAAATAGAATTAGATATCAAAAACAGGATTAAACCATAAAAATCTATCCACTATGGAGAATCCAGTTTGTAAGATAATCTTTTCTATAAAAGGCAGAATATTAAAGTAAATAACTCAGAAAAGCCCAGGAGAATCTGAGCTTTCAGTAACCAGCCAGATGGAGAATGCAATATAGGCAAGAGCACTGAATGCCACACTTCATATATCTAAGGAACAGAAAACAAGCACGTAGCTATTTCTGGGGAGCATTATTGCTCTTCATGGTTTTCTGGGTTATTTCTTTGTTCTGCTCCTCCCCATGCACATCAACAACTATCAGTACAGCAGCCACTGGCACTGAAAGTCTGGTTTTGTTGTGGGGCTCATCCCAAGTTCCCTGCCTTCAGCTCAAGCAGGAGAGCCCTCGGCTCTTCACTGACTCCTGCCAGGCTGTGATCCTTGGGTACATCTCTGGGACACAGCAAGGAAGCCAACTGGAAGGCACACACCAATCTGAACCTGCTTTTCAGGCTTATTTTGTCCACAAAGAGAGGGCTGATGTTTTGTGCTTTTTCAAGGGAGTCTACACAGACAGGTTAGAAATGTTGACAGATGCTTTAAGGAAAATCTCACAACAGTCCAACTGGTAACACCGGGATCCTGCTCCATCTCCACCTCCTTCCAACCACCACACTGCAAATCTACCAGTGGAAATCACCTGCGTTTCTGAAAATCCAACACAACACATGCTCCAAAAACGAACTCCACGTATTTAACGTACAGAAATTAGCTTTCCTGTGCCTTACTGAGGAAAGAGCACGAGCACCCGGGTTTTGGGAGGTACTAAAACACACAGTATATGCTGCCAGTCCTCCTAAGTACACAAGCAATAAGCAAGGGCTTACAGCTACTAAATTGCAGTGATATTTCAGAAATGTATTTATTCTATTTTATTTAAATTCCATTTGCCTTATTTATTTATAATGAAAATAAACCTTTTCATGGTAAACTGAGATTTTTAGGCTTAATTAAACCTACAGGCTGCAGGAACACAGAATAAAACTGTTCTTAATTGCAAAGCACAGAGAAGGTAATGCAAGAGCAGACCAAATGAAGCAGGAAAATGGTACCCGAGCACAAACGAACAAACAAACAAATGTTGATATATTCATTTTAAATGAACTTTGCTTTCCAGATACCAACAGGGATCTAGACTAGGCAACTAGATGTCTTAGAAGATCACAGCTCTCTCCAGCCAGCCAGCACCCACCCTTTTCCAAAAAGTCCCCCTGAAATCAGTGGTCTAACTGTGGACCTCCCTCCAGCTTGTGTTAATCACTTACACGGGTAGAGCTAGTGTGAGCTGATCCTGAACACTGCAGTGCAAGCACCAGCAGGAACTCCCACCTGATCTATTACGTGATTAAGACGAGAATCAGTCTGCTCTGGCAGGACTTTTTATCATCAGCTTCTATCTAAACAGTATCTGCTGCATTCTCCCACAGGGGCAGAACGCTGCTTTATCCAACTGCTCAGGGCTGATTCTTTTTGCCTGACACGTTACAGTCAAGGAAGGCTCTGGACGGGGAGATGGCAGAGGAATAAAAAAGGAAACAGAAGTGTAAACGTTTTCGGAACAATCCAACAGGCCCGTGCTTTACTGAGATACAGCCATGTTTCTTTTAAAACAAAAATGAGTGATTGTTTCATGTGAATAACAGAAATGAGGCTTTAGTGATCCCTGGCTCTTCAGCTGGATAAACAACAACTTGCCCTTATTTTGATTAAGGAGAGCTATTACATGTTTTTCCTGAAGCTATTATTCTGCTTGGAGCGTACTGTAATTTACAAGTCTCTCCAAAATTGTCCCTTTAATGAAATGAATAGGAAATTAATGCTGTCAGGCAGAAAGCTTTTAGATAACGGTTTCTAACACTTCCCTCTTTCAGGAATTGGCAAGCAATTTTCATTTACCAGCTATCTAAAGGTGAAAACAACCTGTAGTTTCACTGATAGCACCTTGATCCTCTAGTCGGCAGTTGTCAGACATTTTTGGTTTGGGGACAGCAAATGGCAATCACTGAAGTTTTCTGCCCACAACACTGACATGTGGTACGTGCCTGGACCCAAGGGACAGGAATTGCAGAAAGCAGCATCCCACTGAAGGCACAAGTGGGTTTAAGACGTGTTCCTATTCAGAGAAGTTGGGTTTAAAACTCCCCCTGGCTCCTACACACTGATGGAGATGTTAGACATGGTCATGGCCAGACCAAAATACACATTTGTCACAGCACAGTGGAAGGGTCTCCCAGACTGAGACTGAAACAAGGAGAGAAGAGAAATATGTCTTTACGTTGGTCCAAAGCAATGTCATGGACAAAAGTGCAAGGCTAATTTAAAGATTGAGACAGGAACTGATAAAATAATCCTCTAACAGCATTGAGAGCAATTTAACGTGCTAGTTTCACCCTGGGGTCTTATTCAAAACACACAGCAGCACTGAGTCTGCTGAAGGACTCACATCTCCTAATGCTCTGACTGTGGCTACATCCTGAGTGGGGTCTCACGGCCACCGCAAAACACCATTTCTCACCGAGATCCCAAAACTTCATCTCTGAATGGCAGCTGCAGCAGTAGGAGCAAGAGAGTGAGGTGACCATCAGGACTGAGGTGAGGCTCTAAAGCAGAAGTGCTTCACAGGGTGGTGTGAAAACACCAGGCGTGAAATCAGTGCTGTCCTTTTCACCCGAGGGAAGGGCACTGCTGGCAGGGTGAGCCTGTGCTGGTGCTAACAGGCAACGCTGAACCTGGAGTGTTGCAGATGGAGATGAAAAGCCACATCCCTTCCATTAGGAAAAGTTAGGTAGGGAGGGACAAGGGGAGTGCTGGCTGTGCCTCTCTCTTTTTAATTCTTCTCTCAGGAGCCCTGCTTTGAAGCGCTCTTGAATTACATGCCTGACACTCGCTTTGAACATGCTCTCAAAGTGATGAATGTCTCCTTAACCGACTTTTTATTTTGAAATACATTATTATATGGCCTTCTAGAGAGATGGAGTTGTCAGCCATGTGAATGACAACCCCTGGCAGAAGACCAGCTCACACAGCCCCTCTTTCCCACTGTCGCTTGCACAAACCTTAAAGCCAAAATAAAAGCAACTAATTAATCACACGTCATCTAATAGAAAATCGTTCCAGCAGATGTAGAAACAAACAGCCTATTGATGATTTTGTTCTAATTGGGTAACAGGCAATGTTTTTTTAAGAAGAGGAAAGGCTGAATTCTACCATGGCTCACAATAGGGGCTGGCTCTTCCCAGCTTACAACAACTTATCAACTACTATTTGCCATCACTCTTAAAAAAGACCATCTTAAAAGTGAAAATTTCCTATGCTATTATCCATGATGGACTTTTAAATTATATTAGTAAGCAAACTATCAGAGACCTTAAATATTAGCTTGAGTTTTTTGGTCAAGAAGCCAGGAATTTCTGGGACCTACGAGAGGATGCAAAGATCAGTGTTAGGTGGTACATTTAATGACAAAATAAGGAAAGCTCTGAAGCACAGCAGCAGACAATCTTTCCAGGCTGCACGTATCATTGCTAGGATACCCCCAGACCAGCTATCACACTTAGAGGATTGTTTCACATCAAGGAAAAAAAAAATAAAAGGCATGGGGGCAAAGACCAGACCCTGGGCCTTGGATCTCTGTGCTCAGAGCCATCATTAGGGGAACTCGGGTCACGCTCCCTTTCTTTCTCGCTATCACTTTGGACCAAAGGATCTGTCCTTCTGCTCTTCATTTCAGCACACTTCATGAAAAGAGACCCCAGGGGGCAGGGGATGGTTTCTCACAAAACAGCCTTATCTTGGTGATCAGAGCTGTCTCCTGGAAGAGGTCGATTCTGCAGGGAGAGGAAGGACTGGAAGCTGGACTCCCTGGCAGCGCTCAGATCGTTATCATTCTTATTTAAAGAAACTCCACACTTTTCCCAAAAGTGAGAGGAAAAAAGCAAGCATCCTGCCCAGTTCTTGGAAAGGCAGTGTCCATTCTCAATTAATTCCCCAGTGTCACAGGGATGGTTAACTTCCAAGCTGTGCAGGCTGTCCACCCCTTGTCTCTCCGGGTCCATCAGAGCCAGTCTCTCGGGGCAGGGCTGAACTCTCTGACACAGTGCTGTGAAGATGACACCCTCATCATCAGGTTTCTCCTTCTGCTGTGTATTGTGCCAAAGCACCAGAGTCACAGCATCAGCAGATCTTTTTTTTTTTTTTCCCTGTAGGACACCCCTGACTTCAGAGGGAAGGGCAGAGCTGCACAAGGCCCTACTTGCTGATATAGAATCCCCAAAGCTAACGGTACCAAAGTCCAACAGTGGCCTGGGGGATGTGAAATGAACCTCCTTGAAACAGCAGCTGTGAGAAAAATGAAGGGTTCTATGCTGCTTTATTCTCTTTCAAAGCTCACAGTTAGCTTGGAACTTCAATCAGTTCCTCCCTTCCCATATAGGTGTGTACAAATTCACCAGACAGCAAAGGGACACTGTGCCCACAGGATCCAGCCTCTCCCCTTTACATTCATGTCATCTCTCCCTTACTTGCATCTGTTTCTGTGCTTTCAGCACTCCCTCCGTGTTCACAATAAACATGTCACCCTCTTTGTCTCTCTGCAACTCACATATTGGTTTTAATAGCTTTGTGCTACAACTTATTCCATATGTTTGCTTCCCTCTGAGTAGAACAGTTCTGCCTGACTTCCCTCTCGCTCTTAATTTCCTAATAATTAGACTGACTGCATAGCTCACTGCTTTATTTAAAAAAAAAAAACAAACCAAACGCACACACACACAATGCCATGGGAATAGATTACTAGTGGTCTACTTTATCGTTGCCATTTTCAGCCTCTATTCTGTTAATGCTCTTCTTAGGTCATATTCAACTGCTCTCTATTAAAAGGAATAAATGGTTGCTTTATTTTTATCTCATTAAAAAAATAATAATTAAGAAAAGTGGACAGAAAAAGGGAGTAGGTCTCTGGCCATGCACTCCTGTTTGAGTGGAGGAAAACTGCAGTTATTTCTCAAAAAGCTCACTGCCAGCTTACCACTGGAAACCAAAGCCCTCTCCCCAGTGCTGGGAGAGGCAGGCAGGTGTGACACTGGCACACGTGCACGCACAGGGCCAAGAGGTCCCTGAGCACCCCTGCAAACATGAGCCAGCAGCTACGGGCTCTACACACGTGCCTAAGCCAAGTTTGCAGAGTAGAGACCTTGGCATCCGTGCCAATTCAGAGCCCATCTGGCAGAGCCACGGGGGTGCCACGTGCAGCTCAAAGCAGGGCAGGGGGCTGCAGTCCCCGTTCAGGAGGCACTGCTGCCAGAGCCCTTGTGCTGCAGGTCACAGCATCGCTGACCACGGGGCAGCTGTTGTGAGCAGCTGTACTGCGAGAGGGGAACCCCCTGCACTAGCCCTGGATAAACCCACTGCTACCCTCCTGGCCTCTTTCCACGCCCCTCTTGCCAGAGCAGCAGCTCCCCCATTCCTTCCGAATTCTGCAGAAAGAAAAACAGAGTTGTGGTTGGTTTTGGGTTTGGTTTTTTTTTTTTGGCTTTCTCACCTTGTTTGTTATCAAAATAGTAAACACATTTTGCATGAAATTAAAGTAATTAAAGAGAAGGCTTTTCATAATTTGGCTTTAGTTCAACCTTGAAAACTTGGTATGAGGCAGCTGGGGGTTGGCTCACAACTATTTTTTTCACTTTTTTTTTTTCTCCACAGAGTCTGGATTTCTTTCAGAGAACAGGCTCCCTGGCACAAAACAGTTTGCCACAGCCTCTCACTTACAATGAAAACAGAGGAAAAGAACCACCGAACAAACCCTACACAACTTGTCATCCCTGCAGCCTGCACAAAGCCATTGCAGCTCCCGCCTGGCCACTGATCCTTCAGGCTAAACACTCCTATTGTTCCGGGTTGAAACGCATCCTTGTGAAGCTGACTTTGTTAACAGTGCTCCTGAAATGCCAGAACACACGTTAAGCACCTCTGCCTTTGGGAATATTGCCTTGCACGGGGCATCTTTCAAAGCAGTAAATCCAGAGGATGGAAAAGGCAGCAGCAGGGTAGAACACAAGAAAACAAGCTTCTCCATAGCCAGGGACTACAGCGTAAGGGGCTTCTCTCTTCTTCCCTGAGCTTGCAGTAGTGAACAAAAGTGTTTTAGAAAAGAGGAGACAAGGTCTGGCCAAAAGTCAGTGAGGAGTTAGCAGCTGCTTTGTCTGTTAGCAGATTTTGAGGGAATGCTTTGTTGGCCAGAAGAGCCCCCCCGGTGCTGGAGCAGAGTGGAGGGCCAGGCAGCCCGCAGGCCAGTCACGGGCCGGGGGAGGTGGGCAAACAAGAGGCCGATTCAGAGGAACTGGAAGGGATCCCAGAAAAACAAACAGTGGAAATGCTTCAGCCATCGAGCGGGGTCTTGAGTGAGCCTCTCAAGGATGGCACTGGTGCAGCCCGCTCCCAGCAAAGGCTGCTGGCCAGCCACAGGGCTGGCACTACCCTGCTGCCTGGCAGCACAGCGTGCCTGCTCCTCAGGGCATCTTCTTCTGTGGTGCTTTCAGGGAGCAAAGCGCACGTGTGATGGGGAAACGTCAGGCTGTCTGGCCACTTGGCTCATCCACCAGCAATTCCCGTTTTGGGTGGACTCATGGGAAATTGCTTACCCATTTTGCTCCATAGGAAAAGCAGCTCCACCGCCTCAAGAATAATTTATTGTCATTAATAATAATACACTGATATAGAACTTTTCATCCCAAAGGATGAAAAAAGCAATTTACAATCTCAAAGCAATTTTCAGAGCAGAATAGTTTGTGCTCCGAGGCACGGGTGCAGTGGCACTTGAGTGTGCATGGGTGTGCCCGTGTAAGCACTGTGCACAGAGCTGTGTGCCGTGCTGAGGACTCGGCTCACACCCCCCTTGGCACCCCAGGGAGAAGAAAGGGTGGCCACGGGTGAACTAACCATGGCAGGGGCTCCAGTTTGTGCCCATTGCCCTTTGTCCCGTTGCTGGAAACCACTGAGAAGAGGCTGGCCCCATTCTCTTGACAGCTGCCCCTGAGATACTGATAACAATCTCTAAGATCAAGTTAAACAAGCCATTTATCAGGTTATGTTCTGGAACAGAAGGATCCACTGTTCTCCACATGCTAGCTAGCTCTCATCCATTAATTCTTTTAGAAGACTACACTGAAAATTTCTGTAAGCGTTTAGGGATTTAAGGAACCATTTCTGTGTATTAAAAACAATATTAAATTGTATTGTTCACTGGCAAGCCACTCTAATAGCACTATACTAAATGTTTTCAACCATACTGAATGAGTGATGATGGTATAAACCAGTTCTGAGGAAACTTTGATTGCATTAAGTGCCAGGGTTGTTATTTTTTTCTTAACCAGCCTTTACCAGCATCAAAAGGATATAATGAAATACGCTGCAATGATTTTAAAGGTTGATGGCTGCTGACACATATGATTTTACAAACATGCAGACAGAAGTGAGGATAGCACAGGCTATTACAGCTACAAATAAACTTTTAGGCAATTTAGCAATACATTAAAGGAAGGCAGAACACTCAGAGGACTGAGGAGCTGACTCTCAGGGCTTCTGACAAATAGGTAATGGTAGTGCAGGAGAGCAAGAGCATGCCTGCTGCAGGCACAGCAGCTCTGGAAAAGCCAGCAGCCTCCCCACCACAAAATCACTACAGCCAGCACCTGTAAAACAGGATCCTGCCTCCACTGCACAGCCACAAAACTCCCTGGGCACTCTTGTGTTGAAGAGTTTCACGCCTGCCCTGCCAAGCCCCGGGCCTGGGTAGGTTTGCTCCAGGATGGGGCAATGGCCAGTGTCCCCAGAGCTCCCCAGCAACGAGTCTTGCTCTCCTGGGAGTGCTCTGAGCTGTGGCCTCCTGCTGCAAGAGAGACAGTGACACCTCCCCTGCCTTGGGGTGGAAAGGGACAAACCAACCACCTCCTTTAGGGATGCAAATGCTGCATTTAAACCACACTGTCAACACATCCAAACCATACCGTCAACACAGTGCCAGTAACAAAACTCATTTCCACTGCAGGAGGGTGGAAACTACTGTCTGAATTGGGGCACTCCTCATTAGTGTATACAAGTGAGGCTATACACAAAAACATATACTTTTAAATATATATATATGCATAAAATCTCCAAGGACATCTGAAATGAGCAGAAGAGATGAGTATCTTTCTCTACACACTGACCAGGGACTGACACATCTCCCCCATAGAGCCCCATCAGGAGCCACCCAAGCACCATAATCCACTTTCAGATCTTCCCTGTGGGACAGCCAGTCAAGAGGGATGCTCAGTAACCTCTACCCAACACTCTGCACTGATCCTCTCCGCTCTGCTTTCTGACAGTATGAAAACAGTTTACAAAACCTTCATTCTTTTTGATGGAGTCACACTTTGTATGCTATACAAATATGTATTATTTGTTTAAAAGCAAAACATTCAAACATTTCAAGGGGCCAGAGCTTTTTATACTGCTTTATGGCATGTGCCCCTGATCTATGTATTACACATAAAATTAACCATAGCTTGCTTCACTTGGGTTTTTTTCAAATCCAGGTTTCTCTGAGTTCATCCTCAAAGGAATAAATAAAACTCCCTCCCCACATTATTAACAAATAATGTATACTGTGGCCAGCTTTTCCAATTGCTCTCAATTGCACAGCAACATTGATTTGAATGCGGTTACAGCAGTTTACAGCACTGCAAGACCTGCCTGAAATGAATATTTCAGGCAGTTTAGTAATAGTGGTACAGGCTGTTGCCATTTGTTTATTTAATAGCCAAAGTTGAGTGTAAATTTGCAAATAATAAATGTGCTAATGACTGTATTTACATGCACGTGCTTGTATCAGGACTTGTGAGGAGGCCTGCAGCACAGTAGCAGGCTGAACACGGCACCAGCGTGGAGCAGCAGACATCTCCCCACCACATTCCCAACGAACCTGCCACAGAAACCAGAGCCAGGCATGTGGGGAGGAAGGGTACGTTTGGGAGGGAATCATCCAGATTTCTGTGGGTTTTGGGAGCACCATAAACTTCCACTGCAGCAGTTTTCCCGTGCTCCAGCCCTGGCTGCAGCAGGGGTAGGAGAGGCTGGCACAGCTGCCTCAGGGTAAACCACACATGGGTCAGGACAGGATGGAAAAAACATCTATATTGACACTAACTGTAGAGACATAACTTCAAAAATACCACTGATATTAGCTGTACAGGAACACTTCTCAGAGACCTGTTACTTGTAAAAACCAAGCTCTCAGCATCTCAGACCACGACACCCCAGTTGCACAGACAATCCTTGCAACCTCTTGACTCAAATTTTATCTCACTAGCAGAAAATATCATCAGGGCATGTACTTACAATGAGGTGGGAAGCAAGGGAGGGTGCAGCACGACTGCTCTTTCCTGCTCTGCCACTGCCAAACTCATCCAGGAGGCCGCAGCCAGGCTCAGGGGTGCCTGAGCCCCAGGAGTGGCTGCATCTCTGCACAGGGGCCTGGGGTTGTGCAGCTGCTACAGCTCTGCTCCCACCTCTGCTTCTAGAAATCTACGAGGTGCAGCACCGAACGTCAAACGTGCAAGAAGTAACGCTCTGAGTCCGTTTCTTTGAGTTTTGTGCTCTTAAAGACGATGAGGAACTCCGACTAAAACGAGGAGGCCAAGACCTCGGCACCCCTCGCGTCTCCGGCTCTCGTTAAACACCCGACTCTCCTAGTGCCGGGGACGGACTGCACCGACCCCGACCTCCACCGGCAGCTGCTACGGGAGCCGTCTGGCGGGGGTTTTAGCGGAGACACCGAAACTGGGGAGGCCTCCCCAGGCCACCCCTCTTCTCCAGACCCCCCGCTCCCCTCCTCTGGGAGCCCCGCGAGGCAAACGCGAAGGACGCGCGCGCCGTGGGCGGGAAGAGGCAGCGCGAGCTCCGGGGCTGCTCCCCCCCCCACACTCCTCGCTTCCCTGGGCCGGCCGCTAGAGGGCGACGTCAGCCTCCCTCGGCTCCCCACATCCCGCTCTCCGCCGCCTCTGCCTCCCTCAGCTCTGGGGCCGGGACCCGCCGCCTCTGCCTCCCTCAGCTCCCCCACATCCCGCTCCCCGCCGTCTCAGCCTCAGCACTTTCTAGGGCGGTCTAAGTTCTGGGGAGCCCCAACACTAGCAGAGCACAGTGGCTCCCCAGTTTGCTTCCAAGCAAGGCAAAGCAAATGCAACCTGGGGTCTGGGAAAGAGCAAGGAATGGGCTCAGCTGCAGGATTATGGGTCTCAAGAGACTGCTAATGGGCTGCAGAGACTGTCACCTACAGGCTCCTGTTGGGCTCAAATTCACACTGGCTCAAAGTTTTCACCAGATGATGACTTGCTGGTGGGCTGCCTGCAGTAAGACAGTGCCTTCCTATCTTAAAAACAAAAAGTCACTCTTCTAATTACACCAGCTTTGTTATTGTGTCTGGTTTATGCTTTTTTCTTACCTACATTGGGATCTAAATCCATTCTTGAGGAATTTAGAAGCAGTGCTCCCTCAGCCTCCCTTCACAGACTTGCTCTCTAGACCCTTCACCAGCTTCATTGTCCTTCTTTGGACACGCTCCAGCACCTCAATGCCTCTCTTTATTATGTTAATATTAACACATCCACAGGGATTTGTAACTTTTCCATTAAAGTGTTCAACATGAGCAGTGTATTTCATGGTCCCCGTGTTTTTAACGGACTATTGTGATGGAACTGCCCTGTTCTCATTGAAGCTAATGGAAGATGTGCTGTTCAGATCAATTACATTTACTGTGCCTTGAAATACAGGCATATATCAGACCACGCTGCTTCCCAGCACCCACTGCACCTCCCTCTGACATGCAGTCATCTGTGAAGATGTCCAAGTAACACGCTGGAGTGGGACTCATTTTTCCTGAGTTCTAACTATTTTCACTTAACTCACTGGTGTGACTCCAGTTTGGTTTCAGTGGCATTATACCTGTGCAAAACTAAAGTAGCATCGGAGGTAAATCAGACCCAAGACTTTTTCCAAGTCCCATCCTGGTGTCAGGAGGGATGAATTGAGGTATCTCAGGAGTACTGGATACTCAATCTCTTTCTTAACTGTAATGAAAGAAAATATTTTGGCTAAAAGCATAACTTCTTTGCTGTGGGTTACTCAGATCCTCCCCCCTCCCCTTGGAAAGGTACAGCGTTAAGCACCTAAATCATACTGCACATTACCAATCTAAAGGGAAGTGACAGATGACGGTGACTGCCATTAAATGCTGATTGCATCCCTGCCATGTAATGCAATTAGATGGCAAGGAACATGTAATGTGTATTGCTCTGGTGGGAGAATGGAGAAATTATTGGATTTTCTCTCTTAATCTATTTATACCTTGCAGTGGGGGCATTAGGCAGATTAAGCAGGGGCAGTGCCCCCGCTCACTATGCTAAGTAGTGTTTGTCACTGCACTGGATGGAGAGAGCAGCTGAACATGTCACACTGCTGCATCCAGGGAAGAGCCTGGAGAACTCTTCTGCTCCAGAGTACTCTTAGTACCCCTTCTCAAGTGCTTCTCTCAAGTAAGCGTCAAAATCCCCTAATAAGAATAATTCAAAAAAAGAAAAAGAATCACTAACTGGTGATTTATCAACCCGTGTGAAGTGTGGCTTTCACAAAACACCACTGCACCCTTCAGTGATGCTTTATATGCAGGTAGCTTTTCAGTCTCTGCTGAGACTGGAAGCTTCAAAGCTTAATGAACCCAGCTTCACAGCAGCTTCTGCAGGTCAGCGAGTTCAAAAGGACCTTGGTGCTGAGCTGGGGACACGGAGCCATTAGAGGGTATAAGGGCAACCTCAGAAAGGAATGGCCAAGAGAGCAGGATCCAGCACGCAGCTCCAGCTTCGCCACTGAGGCACAGCCCTCATCATTCACAAGTGGTACCCTGTCATCTCTGCCAGCTCCAGCTCACGCCCTGCTGACCCTCGATGGGAAGCCTGGCTGATGCAGCAGCTCTGCTGGGGCAGGGCTGTGGTTACGTGGCTATGGCAGGAACCACATCCCATGCCATGGCTGCCCAACCCCTGAAGTCTCCAAGGCTCAGTACAGATCTGACAGCAGGTGGTTATTCCAGAAGTTAATTAATCCTTTGCACATCTGATCTCCAAAGTGTCCTCACAGTTTTGCTAATTCAGGCCTCCTCAGCAGATTTCTAGGGTTTCCTGACTGGAACCCGGCAATGGTTGCTAATGACAAGCTAAGTGCCCAGCTGGGGCTCCTTAATACAACCTCCCGTAATTGCTCCTCTCCCATCCTTCTCCTCCAGCCTCTGCCTTCACTCATCTGAGGTAATGGATAGGTAGCCCTAGAAACCAACAGCCTTTGTTCATACGCAGACTGCACACGGTCAGGAGTGATGCAAACCTCCACACATGCCACTGATGCACTTGGACTGCACTCCAGCAGCACCACTGGCAATGTACCCTTCTCAGAGGGTTAACTCAGCACTGTGTTGGAGCTGAGTTGTTGTCTGTGGCTTCCAAGTCCTGTTCTACTGCTCATTGTGCAGCAGAGCCCTGCTGTAGTTCCCTAGAAAACTGGGAGGACGAGCCATCTGCCTGGGTAAGGCAGACTCCTCCCCTACGTGACAGTCGGCTCCTCCACGGGCACATGCTAGGGGAAACAAAACCAACCCCTCCGCAAAGCCACGGATGCCAAGCCAGCATCACAGCACAAACACTCCTCTGACTGACTGCTCCCAGCAGCCTTCTCTGCAGCCCTGCCCCTCTCTAACCTGCTCCTCTCCCCCGGCCCCTCACACAAGTCACAGCCACGGCTGGCACCCTCAGCCTCGCCTGGTCGCCAAGGGCTGCGTGGCTTTGACGTGGTGAGGGAGAATCTGCAGCCCTGCTGGCACTGAACGTGGCAACTCGTGTGCAGAAGGACTCAAGCTGCTGCTCTCACCCATGGCTGATGCCTGGGGTAACACTCCGTGCTGCCGCCACCACCTTCAGAATGCAAAGCCAAGAGGGAGAGACAAGTCTGAGCAAAGACAGCCCCGTGTCACTCCATCCCTGCTGCCTGGGCTGGCACCACTTGCATTCCCTTCTTCTGGCTGCCATGTGTGGTATCTCAGAGGGACTGAAATCACCCCATTTCAGTGAGCAAAGACCTTCCGCGGAGCCTTCTGCACCTCCCCAGGATTACAGGATGGTGAGGATGGAAAGCTCATCTTCCAGAGGTGAGCAATTACCAGGTGAGACCATCGGTGCCCAGCAAAGCCTGGACTGTTCTGCTCTTCCCCAAGGGTATTTGTAACCATTCCCTTTTCACACCTTTGCCTCTGTCAGGAGAAATATTTGAATGGCTCTGCCTGATGATGGGATATATATTCACAGTGAAAATCCCACTCCTTCGCACACTATTCTTTTTACACTCAGCACAGGAATGCTAAAAATTTCTGACTGACACCTTTTCATTAAAGGGTGAAAAAGCTGCACACATCTATCAAATCTCTAGGTGTAATAAGGTAATAAGATTATTGCTAAAAATAAGTTCAATTTGTGGCGCAAGAAGCAACTCTAGCATTTTCCACTGCCAGATATATTGCTTTTATGTCATTTTGTGTACAGTGCTTCAACTAACTGAGAACTGACACTCAAAAGTTCTCATATCAACAGTTCAGCTTTCCAGGAAACCAATGTTAAAAATAAAAAGTATTTTCTCAAGCTGTTAGTGGACCAAAAGGAGCCCTCCTGCAATATAAAGTCAGTTTGTAGTCTGTCAAGAGGCTGTGCACAGAGAAAGGCTCAGCTTCTTCCTTCACCCTAGGGCTGCAGGAGCATGCCCACAGGTAACTAACCCAATAAGCTCCCCAGGCACAGCAGATTATTTTCTTGAATTAAAACAAAGGAAACTCAGTCTGTCTGCCTCTCAACTTTGGCAGATGAACAGTATTACAAAGGGAAGGGTTTATTGCTGCATGTAAATCAGTCTTGGAAAACCAAAGTGTGGAATATTACTCTTCTGGAGCCAGTGAACACCACTTTGGGAATTGGCAAGTCACTGGATTTTGCTATTTTTTGGCACTTCAGAGCAACTGCAAACCAGTCATGCTATCTGAGAATCTTTTTGGTATTTCATAATATGGCACTAAAGGCACAAGTGAACAAAAGGCAGCCAGGGAATTATTTGTGAATTATACAGTATTGGTATTCAGTAATTAAGCCTTAGAATTAGTTGGGAGAGGAGAGTATTAGAGTTCAAAATTGCTCTACTGAGTACAATATTTGTCTTCAATGTCAAACACATTTATTCAACTGAATCATGCAGATCCACTTCCAAGCTCTGAGACTTTCTGCCTGCTGAAGGGCCTGCAAATGAGTGAGTGCAGCTCAGAGGAAAGCATTTACCATGCACTCCACTCAATCCCCAACCTCAGCAGCCAGGCAGGACTGCAGGAATTAAATTACACAGAATTACACATTATATATTTTGACTCCTGCTGAGCCCTTCCAACCCCTGGCATCACCAACCCTGCTCCTCAGAACTTCCCAGCTCTGCCTGCACCAGGCTACTGAGCTTCCTTTTAACTCGTTTCCTGGGATTCCAGAGTTTTATCTCTCTTTTATGGGCACTGTAAGTCAAAGGTGATAGCAGAGCTGTTCAGATTTATGTTTCCCAAAACCCCGTAACTCAGACACACATTTTGAAACAACCCCAGTAATTCTGATTGGCGCTGAAAACTGGCAGCAAGAAGATCGAGTAGTGGCAAAAAAAGAGAATTATCATGCTCTTCTTCAGGAGTTATACACCACCTTATTTCTTTCTCTGTTTTATTTACAATCTGATCTGAATATTATTCAGCTAAGTTTGCTGTTTGCCAATATTCACGGGATTCTGTTAATGGAAAATTTTTATGTACACTTTACTCCCAAACTCTTTGTGTTGGCAATACACCATTTCACCTGGCGAGGCACACGGATATTAAGAGCCATTCCTGCTTCCAGAGCTAGAAAATAGTAAATCACAAGTATGCTGCTGACACCCCTCTGATAGGCAATACATTTCTAAGACAAATTTTCAGGCAAATGATCAATCACACCCCAACTCAACGGGTTTTAAGGATTCACAAATCATTTCAGTACTACCCCAAAAAACAGTGGTGACCGTGAATGAAAGACTGACAGAAATTAAAACCAGTGACACACTGACAAACATGCTAATCCTCACTAACACTTCTGTTTGCTCTGGGAGAGAAAAGGCATTAACACCAACAACAGCATCAGCCTCATCAACAACATCCACAGCAGCAACAAAACGTTTGGACAGTTGTTGGGACAACTTCTGAACAGTCTGCAGAATTCTAAACAAACGTTTAACAAAAGGCACCTGGGGATGGGTTTTTTTGGGAGGACATGGTCTCCTGACCTGCAGGACCACTGCCACATCAGATCTGCTCTGTCAGGACCACCCTTTGAAAGAAAATATGAGAGTGAAAACATGGAGATGAACTGAAGGCTTCAGAAACCTCCAAAAGATTCGAATGTAAATCTAGATGGAAGAAGGGAGGGAGGGAGGAGCGGAGGCAGAGATGAACTTGGAGAATCATTTGCACAGCCATGGAAGGAGCTGGAGAGGAAGGCTGAGGCCACGCTGGGGAGATTTTTAACACACTTCAGCACATTTCTGTTTTCATTTGCCTTGTGCTGAGGGAATAGTGAGAACAGACCGTTCCAGGGGATGTTATTTAAATACGGAGCAGAGAACAAATCCTAGTGGTATGTCTTTTACAAAAGGGAATGAACAATGCCAGGGCTCAATTACATGTTTTCATTGGTCAAGTCTATGTACAGAGTAGTTTACAGCCCAGCACTGCCTGCAGGTATTTCTGCAGCAGAGAGCAAGCCAACTGCACGATATTATGTCTGGGGACTGCACTGACTGGAGGGATCTGTCACCTTCCAGCCTGCCCTTCACTGCCCCAGTGTGATGACACAGCCTGAGCACCAGCTTGAACACAGGAACAATTTCCTGAGCTTAAAACAGTATCATGAAGCAGACTTCAGAACAGAACAAAATCTTTTTCCTACCCCGTGCAAATGAATGACACTTCTGAATTTAATTCACCCTCTCCAAAGGACCCACAGAAAATCTCATCCATTTCCTACTGGGATGTTTTAAGCAAGACATAAGTGGGTGTAAGTCACTCTTCGCTCATTAAAAATGACAATATTACACCAAAGAGAATGGAATGTCCTTAGCACAATATAAAAAACTGTAACTCCATTTCCCTCTATTTTTATCAGCAGCTGAAATTCTTCACTCATCTGCCCTTGAATGTACCAGACAAGTACAATGTGGTCCTGCTGATTTAACCCCAGCCATGCTCTGCACAGGGACAGAACGAGAGCATCTCTGTGCAGAATCCTGGTACTTGAAGGGCAGCCAGATGATGCCAGCCCAAGCTGAGGGTAACTCTAACATTCTCCTCCTTGCATTCTATGCAGTACTGCCTGCAGCACTTGGGAGAAATGACCTAATATGCACAGCTTATATAGCCTCCTGAACTGGAAAACCCTGGGGAGGCAGGTACAGAAATCTGCCTGTGCCAGGCCAAGCCAATGCCAGAAGAACCATGAAAAGGGGGTGCTGGGCTCTCAGATCACTGTGGGTAACAGTGCAGTGCCTGCTGCTTCCACCCCCTTGGATGGGAACAGGCAGCACCAGCCATCTCCACACCACAAATCACTTCCATGTTTTCTGGAGCCCACCAGAGGGGAATTCCTGGGTCTGCTGACTCCCCAGAGCCTCCTCCTGCTGCTCTGGTTTCCAGCTAAAAACGGAGATAATTATACCTCCCTCTCTCCAATATGTTTTTCCTACTGCACATAAAAATGCACAATTTACTGCAAGGCTTCTGAGCTTCTGCTGAGTGTGATCTGAGCTTTCACCACCCAGAGCCATCCTTTCTCAGGGGGCTTTGTACTTCAGAGCCAAGATGCCCTTCGTTCATTTACGTGGAATAAAAAGAAAATATGTTTAAGAAAATAATGTGGCATGAACCAAGACACTGAAAATTCTTCCCATTTTTTTACCATGCATAGTTTTAAAGTTAGGGGATAATTTTTTAATCTAATGTATCAAGTTTAATATTGTACCAAGCCAAATCCATAATACCCCCAACTCTGTACAGCTTTCCTTCTGTCAGTGTAATACAAAGTGTGACTGCTGTTTATTCTAACTCTGCAAAATTGATCCCAGCTTCGTATTTTTGAGAAAGACTGGTCCATTTTGGTCCATTTCCAGAATAAATCCTGCACGTTCTTTCAAGTGGGGTAGACTCCTGACATACAACCCCTGTGACCACGAAAGGCATTTCTGGCACGCCTCCGAGTGACCGACTTCCCTGCTTCTTTTCTTAGGGATAAATACATGGTACCCTTGAGGGAGAAAATGGAGTGTTCCCCAAAAACCTCTGCTAAGCACATTCTGGAGTTAATGGGTTAGTAAGGACACATCAAGCTCTCTTCTCTGCACTAAGAGATGTTTGATTCCATGAAATTCACTTGCTCCCACATCATTTAAACCTCCAGAACGAACCATTTCTGCCCATGGCAGAAAACCAGGCAGCCTTGCCAAGGTTAACTACCCAATCTTGTTAGGCTTCCAGAGCTCCTTAATGACTCACAGAAGAGAACCAGCAGCTCCTTGCATGCTAATATTAAAAATGACCTTTTGATTTACTCTTTCAGATACAAAAGAGAGAAAAGCAACTCAATCAACAGCCATCATCAACACTTCCCTGCACCCGAGCTCTTGTGGGATTCAGTGCACACCACGAGGTAACCTGCTGGCAACACTGCATTTCTGCCTTGCTTTTAAAGCACCTCTGTTACTTGACATGCCTCACAGCACGGCATCACAGACAGCTCTCACAGCTGATTCCACGTTTTCATTTAAAGAAAAACCAAAACCCAACAGCCCTGTGCTGTCCTGAGAGAACAGAGCAGGGTCTCCATCAGCAGTGTCCCTTCCTTGCCCAGCAGCACCACGCAGCACATGCTCTGGTACCCTTAGCAGACCAGCTGTCTGCATGCTGTCTGCCTGGTGGTTTGAAGTGGCCAGTAAATACAGAGCAGGCTGCTCCCCAAAACATACTTTTTACTTAGCTGGAGATGAAAACAATGCCTTTCCCCAGCCTCCAATCCCACAGAGAAGTTTGTTCCCATCCCAGGCTTTCATGCCAGAGAAAAGAATGTTTAGTCTATACTTTGTGTTTATAAATACGTTTTTTTGGGGGGAAAAGGATGCTTTAACTGCTTAATGTAGTGCAGTGTTTGTCATCACCCAGGGAAATAAAACCAAATACCGTAGTGGTTTCAAAGCTCTTCATTCCCCAAAGAAATGAACAGCAATTAAAAAGCAAATAGGTTGCTGTGCTCTCTGCAGTTGTTTCTTCCCTGGACATCCCTCTACTTCTGATGAAAGCCTGGGGTGAACTTTTCTCACCAGACCCTCTTCCCAGCTGTGGCAATGGCCAGGCAGGTTTGACCAGCTGAGAGGGTACTTATAAAAACAAAATTAAAGCTTGATTTTCCTCATTGTCTTCTCTCAAAGTAGGCAATGGAAAATCGAGACATAACTGAACGTGTTAGGATGAGAAGTTTCAAATGTTGTAACAGTTATTTTTAATTGCTAAGTGTTCGCAGGGGCTTTTGCTGGGTGGCTGCAGAAACACCCAAAGAAAATGTTCTTTTACAAAAATAAAAAGCAGAAAGTCCTAGTTCTAAACCAACAAGCTGTTTCAGATGCTTATCTCTGCTTTAGGCTGCTATGTAGGACAAGATCTTGTAAAGATAGAAACATTTTCTGCCTCATTCTAGCGGCAAAGAATGTCTCTGTTAACCCTGGGATGGACTCTGCTGGGCTTCACAGTGTCTGCTCCTTTCTTCTGGCCATGGTTTTCCCCTTGCAGGGAAGTGCATGCACCTTCCACCCCACATCTCACGGGCAGGGGCTCGCGTGAGGCTCGAAGCTGGCTTTGTGGAGGGAAGCACGTAGGATGACATCAGCTCCTTCAGCCCAGAAATTCCTTGGGGTTAGGTAATTATATACACAAGTATCTTGCCAGTGACAGTGTCTGGCTGCAGCCTGCACATGCACACAGCCAAGCAGCTGAGTCCCTGCACTGCCATGCTCTCAAGCAACAGCTCACACCTCAGTGCAGGTTCTCACACTGCAGGAAGCTAGCAACTGGGACTTCAGCTTTCCAGTTCCAACCTCTTAGCAGACAATCCACAGACATCCAGACAGACACAAGTAGGGAAAGAAAGACAGAGTGTTGGCTCTGCACTGCCTTTTCCAAGGGAAAAATACTTGCTGCTGTATTAGAGCAATTGTCCCACGGCAATGTGAGTGGCATTGTTGTGTTAGCTCCAGAATAATTAAATTACACAATTCTCCCAGACCATGGATTTGTGTGTATTGCCTTTTTTTTTTTATCATCAGCTACAATATTCAATTTTTTAATGACTTTCAGTGAAGGAGATTATGAAAGAACACATGGGAACAGTCACTTTTGACCTATGTTTCATCCCTAAGACCCAAAAGTGGATTCAGAATTAAAATGAAAGCACTCTAAGTATATTGTGAAATATTTACAGCTCTTATTGCTGCCTGATTTATGTGTGCCAGAGACCAGATTATTCAGACTGGTTTCACAAGCAATATGTTCGTAAACGGGATTTTGTTTGGTAATTATACTGAACATGTCCATATAAGCTCGGGATTAATTACAAACAGTATTTATCTGTACTCAATAAAAGCATCAAGAAGCAAGAACTAATGATGGCAAAAAGGTCTCCTCTCCTTTTCAATAAAGCTTTCCATGTGAAAATCTGTCAACATGAGAAAGTTACAGCTCGTAATGAAGACCAGGCTTGAGCTCAGTAATATGTTTACATGTTCTAGTCCACAAGAAGGAAAACATGCAATTGAATTACTCGGAAAAGCCTGCAGTTTGCAAACACACCATCACTCTGGGCACGCTACTGATGTCAGCTCCTTCGGCTGGGGAAGGCTAAGAGCCCCAGTTCAGCCCCGTGGCACATCCAGTTTTGCAGCAGCCACAGCCCCCCATGAGGCAGCAGCAGGACTCTGCTCCCACCAGGCTTCTGGGCTCTGCTCCTGTCAGCACCTGCAGGAGGTTCCACTAAGGGATGGATGGTGGTCAGGGTGAAACGTGTCAGTAAGAGACTAATTAACCCTCTGCTTCCAGCTCCCACCCTCTGCCTGCCCCACAGCAGCTCTAGAGCACCAGACCTGTTTCCAAAGCAGACTCCAAAGTGACTTTTCAGAACCAGAGGGAGTTCAACAGGTGCCCAGCTGGCAGCACCAGGGCCTCAGTCTGCTGGTGCTTGAGGAGCTCAGCACCTCTCGCCCTTCCCTTCACCAAACACTGTGCTTGCCAACCC
The DNA here is from genome assembly GCA_025447755.1 of Corythornis vintsioides. Classification (NCBI taxonomy): domain Eukaryota; kingdom Metazoa; phylum Chordata; class Aves; order Coraciiformes; family Alcedinidae; genus Corythornis; species Corythornis vintsioides. The sequence goes on from JAOEGS010024235.1 coordinate 104,515, forward strand.
CAGGTGGGCAGGGGCCACTTGCTGCACCAGTGCTTAACCAGAACTCCTGGCCATGGGCACACACAGTGCTTGCTGCCAAGCTGGGATGGTCTGGCTGCTGCCACGAGACATGTCCTAAAGAGCCAGCAAATGACACCCAGAGCTCCACGTGCCAAAGCATCTTCCTGGCTGCAGAGAAAGTCCTCTGGTGTGCAGTGCTGCAGAGCCAAGCAGCAGCTCCGTGGCTGTCCTGTGCCACAGGAGCTCCTGCTCTAGATGCTAATCCAGCTTTCCCCCAGAAACCCAACACTGCTCTGCTGCTACCCCTCTGGGTTGTTAATGCAGCCAGATGGCAAACTCAGCGTGATGCCAACCCTCCCTCCTTCACTGGGAGCCCTGGTTCCACTGCTCTCAGGTGACATTTGCTTCCCCTAATGTACAGAGTCTTAGACAAAAATGACACAAGTGCTCTTGCTGCATTACAGGAGAAATTCCAGTGTACATTTAGCTGACATAGCATCAGCTGCTGTTTAAACTGGGCTTAGCTAATGGACTTTTAATGTCAGCAGGGTTATGTGCAGTTACTGGCTATTAGCAGGAATGGGCCCTTTCTGTAAAAACCACTTTTTCTCCAGTGTGTTGTTTGAACATTCCTGCCTCTGATTTAGTGACTGTCACCAAACACAAAACAAACGCAAGGCTGCTGGAATCTGCTGTTATCTCTAAAACCAACTTAACCCCAGCCCGGCCTCCAGCAGAGAAATATGTGCTCTGCATTGGCACTGCTGGGTGCAGAGCCTGGGAGACAAACACACTGCCTTCTCCTGGGCTTCCTCTGGCAGCAAAGCCCCCTCTATCTTCACATCCACTGAAACTAATGAGAGAAAGCAACATCTGATGGAGGCACTGCCATCAATTGATTTCCCTGAGAAAAAAGATCTTTGCAATGAAACCAAGCACTCATAAAATAAACTCATCGGCGGATGAATAGTCCACAAAATGTCACTTTGTCATCTTAATCCAGTTTTCTTTGTGAGTGCTTCTTAAAAATGCAGATTTGAACCTTTTATTTTGAGACTACAGAATGATTAAAGTCTTTATAAAGCGACCAAATAAGAACTTTGTTGTTGTTGTTAAAGATTTGGAAGGTTTTATCTAACAGCTAAGTTTGCTACAAAGAATTAATATGTTAACATTTGAGAAAAAATATATAAAAATATCTATCTACACGGAATTAGCTGAACAGTTTTGCCTCTTCCAGTGCTCGGGCAAGGTATTTAAACAATAAACACACCACATTGTAGGAGAGCAGCAATTCATGCCCCAGCCATTCCTTCAGCTCTCCAAGAAGCCCTGGATTATCCTCTGGTGATCCCTTCTCAGTGCCTGATGTGAAATGCACTAAATGCAAGCACAGAAACGCCCAGGGAGCAACTATTGGTCCAGAGAAGTTTGCAAACCAGCTGCAATAGTCACCCTCTTTTGGCAGATCATCCAAGGCTTACTTGCACGTTTCCTTCTCTCCAGCTGATGAAATGCAAGATTCCTCAAACAATCCCTCTCAGCACTCAGGGGACCAAAAAAAACCCCTCAAGCTTTCCTTTTTCTCAAAGGATCCACTGTTAATCCACAGAGCTTAACATTTCAACCTCTCACTCAATATGAGACTAAGAAATAAAGCTACTTTACTTCTGGAAAATAAGGGAAGAGAGACTGGCAGGAGCTACCTAACCAGAAAATGCTGAGCTGCTGCCAGGCCAGTAAAACCCACCCGAGCTCCTCTGCATTATTGGTGAGAACATCACCTCAACAAGAGGAAAATCAGATTTAATTGCCCAGGCAACATCACAGCTCTCCTGACTCGTAAGTCAATGAGGTTTCCTGATGCACAAGTCGTTCGTTCAGCTGAGTGAAAAATAATTCCCCTTCTTATCTCTCTGCCAAAGGGAGCCAAGTCCAGCTCTCCTCCCAACCCAGCAAGACATTACAGCTTGAAGAGCCCAGCACTGGGAATGTATGAATATAGGTTGGAATAGATGGAAAAATGGAAATGAAAACTGTTGCTGTCGAAAGACTTTTGTTTTCACTGAGCAGCTCACAGATTCTCAGAAAGCATATGCAGAGTTTGGCCACTAAGGTAAATATTTGGGGCTTTAATGACCTTTTCACTCCAGTGACTGAATTTTTCTGGTTTTGATTAAGGTTTTCTTTATTTATTTTTTTTTCCCAACCTCCTCCCAGCAAATAAACAAAAATGACTCTTCTTTCATTTGTTTGTTCCCCCCAAAACTTCCCACGTTGCCAAAATGGAAATTTTCCAGCGAGACAACTTTTGCATGAAGCTTTTCTTCCCCAGCCCAAACCTTTAGCCAGTAACATGCCAGGCTATAAAGAGACTCCCCACGTCCCAGCATGGGATGGACTGGGAGGAAACCCCATGTTTCCTGCTGAACACACGTGTGATCTGGGATGGAGCTCTGAAAGCCAGCAGGAAGCTGCTGCAGGGATGGCTACCTGGGGGAAAAGCTGTGTGCCAGCAGCTCAGAGATGACTGGAAGCTGGGAAACCTCTGGCTGCTCCCCAGCTGCTCTGAGTCACTGCCCTTACTTGTGCACGTAGGTTGCAGGAGCAGAGCTGGCCCCATGGGAAGCAACTGGAACAGGAGGGCAGTCTGGGGGTTTTTGTCACCCCCACTACTTATGGTCAGGATTCTGCTGCATCTTTACCCAGGGAAGGAGCTCCAGAGCTCCCCAGCCCAAGCCCTGCTGAGAGCAGGGACATCTCAGCTAGAGCAGGGTGCTCAGAGCCTCCTCCAGCCCCACCTGGGATGGCTCCAGGGATGGGGTCTCCACCACCCCCCTGGGCACCCTGTGCCAGTGCCCACCACTAGCAGCTGCAGATCACCCTGTTCTACTATACACAGGGAAACAGTAGGAGCAAAAAAGAGGGGATGTTGTTGCTCCTGCCTGTCTGCTGTAAACTTCTTTATGACCATTTCCCTTTAGCATCGTTTCAAACCATGTAAATTCAGCCTTTCTCTGGAGACAGTTTCCCTCCCAGAAGACTTAATGCCATTCCTTTGGATCACCTCTCAGATAACATTATGATGAAGAGCTCCCCAGACTGGACTGCACAGAGCACCCACCAAAAACCCCCTCAACCCAGTCCTCGGGGCAGAGCCACACCTCCCAGCAACAGGGGCTGCATCCTCTAGGAATCCCTCTTTGGAACAGCAAGTAAACAGACTGTTTTCTGATAAAAACCATCTTTATGCCCCTTTTTTCCACCAAAAGTAACCAGAAAGGATTCCTCAGAAGGCTAATGATTTCAAATGGAGAAAACCAGCCATGGAACAGGCTGAGCCAAACCAGAGCACTGAGCTGGCCACACAAAGCTAACGTGGCTTCAACCTTCAAAGGGCTCAAATCTCTGGTCACAGAAAATGCTCAACTGTTGTCCCATCCAGCCCGGGCTCCTTCCATGGGAGACAACACTGCTCTGCACCCTGCTCAGCTGAGCTGGACAGGCTGCCCCTCAGACCCACCCTTCAACTGGCACTAAGTCAAGATACTGACTTGAAAGTGTCTAATAAATGTGCTCCACATTTTCTCCTCTCTTGCTGCACAGAGCAGCTATGGAAGTGATTTGCTGGGCCCTGGCACGGAGCTGTATTCCTGTTTTCAGATGTACTCTATTTGGAAAATTAAATTAGGAAAATCTTTTTAAGATGGTTAATGCGTTTTCCCATTGCTGAATTTGGATGTCACACACAAAGCTAGTCCCAAAATGCAGTGAGTAATCAGGCTTTGAAACCATTACCAAAGAAAAAGAGAGGGGGGGGAGGAGGAAATACAGTAAATTCAGTGATAATGATGCACATGCAGTGTGAGGTGTGAACAGGCACAGCAGTTGTGGAAATGTTGAGACACACTCAGGCACTCTTGCTGTAGAGGAATCAATGTCAGTGACAGCAATGCTGAGAAGCCATCAGAAGGGGGCTGTATTTGATGTATATACTCTTTATTTGATGTATATACTCTTTATTTGGTGTATATACAGTTTATTTGGTGTATATACTCTTTTTTTGGTGTATATACTCTTTTTTTCCCCCCTAATTGTCACAACCAGCTGCTTGAGACGAGCTGGAGGAAGAGGAGCCCAGGGTGTTTTTGGGGAGGAACCCCTGCTCCATGGACAAATCCACCCACTGCTTTTGGAGCTTCGATTGAAGCTCCATGGTCCCAGCTCAGCACCAGCACCAGCACCAAAGCAAAGCCACGTTCCAACAATCCAGGCACAAGAAAATGCTGCCTGGCCCTTGCCTTGCTCATACGACTGCTCTGACACCCACACCAGCAAACACAAGCAGTCCACTGATGCATCAAGATAATTAAATCATTTCCCCCTCTTTTTCTTTTTTTTTTCCTCAACAAGATGTGCTTAGGTATTTAATTAAGAAGCACATCCCCAAAAGGTTAGTACACTCACATGTTGTGCTTCAATTTTTCCACACCAAGCATTTTCAAAGTGCTGCTGTAGCTGATGCAGGCTATGCTGGGGCAAGCCAACTATCTGCACATATGGCTCTTTTACAGTTCTCTTTGTAAATTATCACTTTGATTTAATTAGGTTTGAGGGGGTAAGCATAAAAAAAAGCACTCTTGTTGCAAAGCAACAGCTGAAACAAAACCTCATTAATATATATATCTCTCATTAATAGTCTCTTTAGCTTCTCTACCCCACCTATACCCCAGAAAGGTGGGGGCCATGGGATGAGCTCTTCAAATGCTTTTAGTACTCAAAGATGGGGGGCAGGGGGGTAGGGAGGTGCAACAGCTAACACTCAAGTCTCTGCAGGCTGAAGAACTAAGAATGAAGTTGTTTTTCTGGGACGAGGCACTGAAATCAGGCAGGGGTAGGTGCTTTGCTCCAGGTGGGTGCTCTTTCTTTCTCAGGTTGGGATGTGTCAGTTCTCATTCCCAAGCAGCTTGTCCCAGAAGGGTAAGGAGGGCTGTGAACACCAGGACAGAGCTGCTCCAGCTGGATAACCCTGCTGGGCCCTGCTCTGAGAATCTGGGGCTGTCTCCATCATCGTGGCCATTCCTGTTCCCCTGATAACAGCAAAAATGCCCAGACAGCTTCAGATAAGAACTGCTAATAAAACAAAAAAGTGCATTTAGCTCTGCTGGGAAGCTCCCAGGAGGATGCTGAGATGCAGTGATACGAATCTCCCTGCCAGGGGCTGCTCCACCAACGACTCAGTTAATACAGTTCTTCTCCACAAGGCAGTGAAAAAGGAGGGGATGGAAGCAGCAGCTTCAGCAGTGCTCACGGACTCCTCAGACTGCTTCAGATACAGACAGAGAAAGGGGCAGAAAAGCAAAACAAGTAATAGCACTAGCAGCAAGGACTGGAAAAATGTCCACACCCTCTGTCCCTTCCCCTCCTGCTCTTCCTAAATCATCAGTATGTGCTTGAGAGATGAAGACACCACTTGAAGGTTTTTCTCCTTTTCAAGGTATCATAAACACTACATTTTTTTTGGCACAATCACACCAATTCAGCTGTCTCCAGACCCACTGAAAATCAGAAGACCGAGACCGGTCTGGAGTCTGACTTCACGTGTCCTATTTCTATTGCTCCCAAAGGAATGCAGCTGAGCAGACAGAGGAGACAGGCTTGAGGGGAGGGTGACCTGGGGAAAGAGGCTGGGTAAGGATCCTTTCAGTGCTCATGTATTTGTGGAAATATAAAAATAAAGCCGAGGGAAAACTTTGTCCAGGGCTATATGATGAGAAAACTTCCTGAAGAGGGCACAGTGAAGCTGCTGATGCCTTGCCTTGCCCTGCACACACTTCCATGAAGATCCCCACGGAACAACCAGGCTGAAAACCCCTCTGCTCTGGGAAGGTGCCAAAAGCAAAGTCTGCACCCACACCCTGCCTGCTGCCAGCTAAGGGGAAACCAAACCAACAGCACACGTGGAGGAACAAGCCCAAAGAACTGTGTCCCAAGCACATCCCCTGGGGCTCCCAGCCAGCCGGGAAGCTGACAGGCTGGCACGCAGCGGGAAGCGCTGTGAGGAGCTGGGACCCCTGTCTGGGCAGGTGAGCAGTGCCCGTGACAGGCCCGCTCCTGGCACCCTCCACGGGGGACACAGAGCCTCTCCCCTCGTGGCAGGGGCTGCGTGGGAAGGAGAAGCCACCTGAGAGCGTGAGGCTGCCCTGTGCTCAGCACGGGGCTCCTCTCCTCCCCACAGGCCATCTGTCACACCAACACCCGTGTGCTGCTGGCTCCTTTCTGCTCCAGGTCCAGCTCTCCACGGCATCTTCCCTCTGCAGCCCCCACCTGCACAGCCTATGCGTGCCCACTGCCACCCAGCACCTTCACAGCCATCAGCTCTGGCCTGTCTCAGACGTCATCCGAGCAGTGACACAACAGACACCCCTGGGATCTGTGCACTCCTGGGCTCTGCTACCCCTGTTACCCACCAGACTGCTGATCTCCCCGCCAGATAAACACCCAGCGAGGGGGAGAGAACGTGACTCTGAGGATGGAGCATCAGTGGGAACAGATCAGCACTGCTACCCCCCGACACGATGTGCAGAGCACCCAGCACACCTACAGCTCCCAGCGCCTGCCAGGGGCTCAGAGCAAGCAGCACCTCTCTGCTGCCAGGCAGGGCAGGGAGGGTGCACTTTGGAATGGCCGGGTCAGGTCTGTGCAGTCGTCTCAAGTGCCTCTCCACACAGATGATGGGGGGCAAACCCCATCCTTCCACTTGCATTATGGTAACAGCTCTAAATCAAAGCTTCGCTGCATATCATTATTTCTCGGTGGCGTAGATGAAAGAAAAAAGCAACCCGAAAACAGCTTCTCAAATTCCTTTCCTCTCGTTAGCCGCATCACCAGCATTTCCAAGGGCTTTAAGGAACCCACACACATCCCTGCCATGAGCGGCTCTGCCCACATGCAGCAGCAGCCTCTCTTTCTGCTGCTGAGGAGGCTGGAGAAAAGTATTTCCCAGCAAAAGCCACATTTCCACGTTCGGTCTAACTCCCGGGAAGAGAGAAGGAAAGCACCGGAGAAAGTTTATCGGGCATCAGCCGGCAGGAGGAAAAGCCCGCGGCTGTGGCCGTCCGCAGGGCGGGTGACACGGAGCCAGGGCTCTTTGTGATGCTCTCAAGACATCGCTAAACGCGCTGAGAAGCGAGGCATTTTCACTCGCAAAGGCAACACGCATGGGCTGCGGGAAAACCAGATCCAGATGTGCTCCAGAACCCCCGGCACGGGAGACCGGGGAGGAAAAAACAGCAAACCCGCAGAAACACAGTAACTCCCTTCGGGTGTATCGCCTTGTAGCACGGAGCAGAAGGCGGTGAGGGGAAGATGGGAGCTCACGGGTGACCAGCGCCTGCCGGCTGCAGAGGGACACCCGCCTCGCACCTGCCTTTCCCACGCACCTCGCCATCCCCGCGGGGAGCAGCGGAGGGGCCCCTTCGGCCAAAGCATCCCCCCAGCTCCCCTCCTTCGGCCGCGGAGCTCCCGCTGAGGGCCGAGTGCGGAGAAACGCCTGTCCCGCCCGTCCCGCCTGTCCCGCCCAGGCTCGGCAAGCACCCCCCAGAGCCCGGCGTGCGGGGGAATGCGCTGCGCCCAGACACATGGAGGAAAAAACCCAAACGACACGGCGCGAATTGGCGTTTCCAGCCCGCAGGCGGAGGATGCCCCGCTCCCTCTCCCTCTCTATCCACCTATCCATCCACCCATCCATCCATCCATCCATCCATCCATCCATCCATCCATCCACCCACCCAGCCAGACATCCATCCATCCATCCATCCATCCATCCACCCCTCGCCTTACCTTGCGCAGCGGAGCCGGGCCGGCTGGCCCCCAGGACGGCCAGGGCGGGCAGCACCACGGTCTGCAGCAGGTATCCCAGTCCCAGCCCGCAGCGGGCCGCCGTCCCCTCCAGCCCCTTCCCCATGGCCGGGCCGCGGAGTCGCGCAAGAGCCGCGGAGCTTTTCGGAGCCGCCTGTGCCTCCGCCGGCCCCGTCCCGCCGCCGGGCGCCGAGGGTCGCGGAGCGGAGCCCCCGCCGGGCGCTCAGGCTGCGCGGGGGGCAGCGGCGGGGCAGGGGCGCTGCATGGCCCCGCGGAGGGGCGCGGAGCGGAGCGGAGCTGCTGCCTTCCTCCCGCCGCTGCCTCCACCCCGGGGCTGGGCAGAGGGGCTGCGCTGGCGATCGACTGCGAGCCCGAGCGAGCGGCGGACCCAGAGGGAAGGGGGCGGGGGAGGCTGGGAGCCACCCGCCGCAGAACCGGCCCCTTTCGCCTCCCCCGCCCGCGCCCCCTGCGCGCACACCCGCGGGCACAGGCGCACACGCGTGCACACGCACACACGCGCACGCTCAACCCCCCCCCCAGCTCCATGGGGCTGCGCTGGCCGGACCCCGCCACCCCCGCGACTCTCTCGTCCTCACGCCGTCCCCGCGGGCCCCACACCCCGCACACCTGCGGGGCTCCCGGCGGGCCAGGGCCGTCCTCAGCACCCGCTGCGTGCAGGGTGGGGGTCCCTGGTGGTCCCCATGCCGGCACCAGCCCGCTGCCCGAGCAGCAGGGGACGGGCAGCACGGCAGGGATGTCGGGGACCCCCCGTTCCCGTTACTGGGACCATCTCCCCGTCTGCTTCCCTGGGTTTCTCTCAAGGCTGTGGTCACTCCCTGCCAGATCTTACCCTTACACCCCCAAAAAGCTCTCCCTCATCTCTGCCTTCACCGTGAGCCCAGCGAACCTCCCTGGGCGGGCTGGCAGTGCCAGCATCTCAGGCTCACTGCTCAAGCAGGGCTCGCTTGGGTTCTACCGTCTCCTTCTCGGGCTCGTTTTTTGTCGCTGAGCTGTCGGCTGGTTTTGTTTCTAAGTTCCCTCTCCCTTCGCAGAGAGCGGGCAGCGTGACCAGACCCAGCTACGGCCGGTGCGACGGGTGTGCGGCCCCCCAGCCCTGCCCACAGCACGGCGCGCCGGGGAGCATCACCTGCTCCAGCCCAGCTCTCCCGGGCAGGGCTGCGGGCGAGCCCCGCTGCTTTCCCCGAGGCGCGGCCGGATCTTTGTCCCGCCCCTGCCACAACAGCAGCAGCCTCCCGAAGCTGCGGGAGGGCTCCCAGGGGCTGCGGGATCTGCCCGTCCCCGAGGAGGCTCCGTGCCACCTGCCCCCGGACTTCAGTGCCCTTGCCAGGGAGTTGCCCAGACTCTGGCTGGCTGGTTGGTTTTTTCTCTCAAGCACAGACACAAAGCTGCAGTGTGACAGAAAGACAACCTTCCTCTCTCCACCTACAGCACTCTCCATCTCCTGGCCGTGCTACCGAGGGGCTGAGTCCCTCTGCTTCTAACCCTGTGCCGCAGCTCAGGAAACATTCAGGCTCGGCCACAGCTCGGGAGTTAGGTCCTGAGGCAAAGGAAAGTAAACTCTCCACTTGGAGTCACATTCAAAGGCAAACGTGGCACCTGAACAAGAGCTTTTTTGATTGCCTACCAACCCCTGACCCCCCTGAGCCCATGCTGCCCAGCTTACAGCTCAGGTTGGCAGTCAACAGAGCATCTCCCCAGTGTACAGACTCAGTTGGGAGCACCTCTCATGTGTTGGGTGTTTTCCTCCATGCCAGGGAGCCTCCGCAGAGGCAGGAGACTGCTGGAAGATGCCACACAGCAGATGTGTTAGTTGCAGCACCAGCTGAGGGACAATGGAGGGAGGGTTTGCTGCTCCATTAAATGGAGTTCATGTATTTTCCATGTTTTGGGGCTTCCCAGGAGTAATACCTATCGTTCCAGCCTTAGTTTCTAGACCTCATTAAACAGGTCCATCCCCATTTCCAGGCAATGTCCCTGTGCCCAGCCCGAGGGTCCCTGGTGGCTGCCAACTCTCAGCCTCTCTGCCCCCAGGAGCTTTGGGGAGCCTGGCTGCATCACAGCCAAGACAGAGGAGGTGGCACGGGGACCACAAGCTCCTGACTCTGGGAAAAGCAAGTCCTTCCCAGTGCCCAAGGTGTGGCAGACCACAGAGGAAGAAGGGCCCTGCAGCCCGGGGTGTCCAGAATCACTTTTCTGCCTGGAGAAGCTCCAGCAGCAGCACTGAACCTTCTCTAGAAACCATGCTTCTGAATCCTCCTGTGCTCCAGTGACCAAGGGCAGCCAGGGCTGCTCGGCGTGCCTGCACCACAGAGCTTCCTCAGAGGTCCTCCTCACACTGACACACTTGTGCCCATCCCTAGTGTCACCATGCTGGAGTGTGCACACTCAGAGACCCTGCCCAGGACTCCTCACACTTCTCTCTCTGAGGTAAGCAGAATTATTACACCATCTTAATAAATCTCAGCTATGACACAGGAGTGAAGGGACTGAGGTAATTCAGGGATTTGGGATTAGAAAGTGTAAATTGCCTGGATTTATTCCAGAAGTGTTTGGGGTTTTTTTTCCCTAATAGTGTCTGGCTGGGGAGGTGTTTTCCCAGCTGTTTGAGAAGCCAGTGACTTAGAAGTACATGTAATGTAGGTTTATCCTTTTATCACCTTTAATGTCCTATGAAAATCACTGCATGCCTTCCATAAACTCATCTGGATCCAATACTGATTTTCATACGTAGAAAAACCATCAAGAGCCAGTTTGCATTGGAAAGTGGATTCAGCAGCCTAAGGGGTGCCACTCAGGAAAGCTCAAGAAACTGCAGCCCCAAATTAGCTGCAATACCCACAGTAATGACTGGGAAGGTTTAAAAGGTTCCTGTGCCACTTGTGTACAAAAGGGTTTGTTTGTTTGTTTTTCCAGAAGAGCTTTTTAAATGAGAGCTGTGTTCCAAATCAGTCCTGGAAGTTTTTCACCCCTGCTGCCAGCTCGGGAACGTCGAGCTCTCGACAAGCAGCTTTTGACAGCACAGAGCTGGTGAATCTGACTTCAGTGTATTTTATTGCCCCAGCATCTGGGGCTGCAAAGCAATCAATTAGAAGTTATACTGGATTTGAAAAGTCTTACGGGCTCTCATAATTAATACTGTGAATGGCAGGACAGGTACCAGCTTCTGCTCTGTGAGTTTCCTCAGGATCCTCCACACTCATCAGAGTTCACACAGCCCTTCTTCTAACTGCAGAACTCGGGGGATGCTTCTGCTCCCTTACAGCAGCACAGCTCAGCACTGATGGTGTTTCCAAATCCCTCCAGTTTGCTTGTTTATGGATCCAGTTCATTCAGAGTTCATCCATACTCATGCAGACACACTCTGCCACATTATCTGACTACACATTAACAAGGCAAGGGTCAACTTACTGCCACCCACAGCAACAGTCTGCAGCCCTCCACCCCATAACAACCACAATCAACTGCTTGATCAGAAACAACTGTGCTGAACACCTGGGATTTGCCCTGCTCCTGATGCCTTTCCAGGTGCACAGACCCCATTTGTTTAATAAATTCATGGCCATGAGCAACGTTTGTGTCCTTCTTCTCTTCAGAATATTTGATGTTCTCAAACTAAAGGACCATTTCAAGCAGTGATACTAAAGGCAGAGCCACGTTCTGTCCCTGGATGCATGCTGGATACTCTGCATATCATCCTGTTGTGTCCTACTGAGCAGAACACCCTGCTGGAATTTGTGCCAGAGGATGCTGCTGGAGCTGGGCTCACATGCCTGGGGAATAAACTCTGAGGTATTTGAGTCTCACTTGCAGCAGTCCCAGGCACCATACTAATGATTGGCCATGGGAC
>JAOEGS010024236.1:0-10997 GCA_025447755.1 Corythornis vintsioides
AACCTCTTGTGCTCCAACTGACTCCCATTGCCTCTTGTCCTGGCACTGGATGGCACTGGGCAGAGTCTGGCTCCATCCTCCCTACACTCACCCTGAACATGTTGATAGGCAGTGCTAACAGTGTTAACAGGTAGCTGTTCCCTAAAGTGTTTTCATCAGGTTTAGTTTGTAGGCAGAAAGCAAATTATCTTCCTTATTTGTGATAAGCTGTTCCATACTAGGATTGCTGCACTGAAACACTGCCAATCTTCTAAGACAAAATTAATACCTAAAGAAAGTACTTCAGAAAGAAGAATCTCAGAAGCTGCAAGTATCTAAAGATGCTGTTTGAGGAGCTGCCATTTGGTGTTGGGGAAAACTGGAAAATACCTGTACCAATTTCTATCAGCCTTTTTTTCTTTGTCCTTCTCCAGTTTCCTTCTCAGCACCTGCTGGTCTGTGATGCTGGGAGACTCTGCTTCACATGCCTGGCTTTGCTGTGCACTTCTAAGACAGGTAAAAAAAAATATAGGATTTTCTGCCTTTTCAATAGGTTGTCTCTGGGAGAAATGGAACAATTTCTCCTGTGATAGGGAGATCACAGTGCAGAATATAAAACATATCAAAGCCCCAGATTATGAGATACAAAAATATGGGTAGAGCAGGAAATTAAAATGCTTTGAGATTATTTCCTTTTGAATTAATAACTTTCCATGGATTTGGTTTTGTTTTACACTTTTAATGCAAACCACTTGCAATATAAGAAGTGTCAGGCTGTTTTGCTAAAAGATTATGTTTATCCCTCAAAATTATGAGCAGGTGTATTAAAAACTGGTCTTCCTAATAAGGCAAATTGACAATATGGACACATCTATGCAGACTGGTGACTGAGAATAGAATAGATGTCTCAAAATACTTGTCTACTTATTAATCACAACAAAATGTTTACAGTTGCTTGTAAAAATTATTATTTCTTCTTGAGAAATACTAGTTCTGCATCTTTAAATATTTAGGCATCACAGTCCAAAGGTTTTCCAAGCTACTTCTCAGTGGGTTTAGTGCAGTTTTTCTACAAAATTGCAGTAAAAGGCACAAAAATGTACATTGATTTTCCATAGCCATGTGGAAGTGCCAGCATTTTAAAATTCATAGTAATATGTAATCAAAACTGGACAGAAAAGAATACTTGCTGTTTATAAGAAGACCACATGAGCAAATGAAGGAAAACTTTTATTTGAAGCTATAGAAATTAATGCAGCAGCATTCCAAGTAATCTTTTATTCCTGAAAGTGCTGAAAAAAATCAGTGTCTCCACTGTGTTTTGGGAATTGGGCAGGACCCAAATAGCTGATATGAAGTAATAGATGATAGAAAAAAGGTTGTGATTTAGCAACTGCATTGTTAAATGAGAATGTTTTATGCTCTGTGGGGAAGAACAATCCATGAAAGAAGCTATGTACATAATTATGCAGCTAAACCACCAAAAACAGGAAAGAAAAAAAATAAATACATGAAATAAACAAGTAAAACTGTTACGTTTCATTCTCTATGATCATTATTTCATTCTATATGCATCATTAAGAAAAACAAAAAATCCTCAGAACAGCATTGAGGTGTAAAATCTGGAGCTACACTGCACACAGATGCTTTGGCATGAGGATAGAGGAGAGTGTTTTAAGTTCAAGCAACAGAGCAGCCATGGAGCTGATCTACAGACCCCAGGGGTTGGAGTAACTCTGTGTGCTGAGCACATCTTGCCCCTCTCCTGTGGGAGCAGTTCCCTACACAAAGGGGTTTTTATCTTGGCTATGTCTTTGGCTGTTGCACTGGGTCAAGTGGAACTGTGACAGGTGCCAGCCTCTGCTGTCAGTAAATTCAGGAGCATTTTTTGCATCAGAAGGCAGTCAGTGCCTGCTGGAGAAGAACATAATTTACATAGAATAGGAAAATTATGATACAGTCCAAATATTAACATCTTCACCCCCAAACTGATGTATCTGTCTGACAAAACAAAAAACCCTCCACAGTTCTTTTCTGCAGAGGAGAGAAATGGTTCTGGACAGAACTATCCTTTGCAAGACACATGATGTTAGTAAAAACCATGCCTCAGGTTTCCCATGCAGTTGAGAATGATTGCTAATAACAAAAATCAGCTTCTCATTTTTGTTCTCAAAATGGAACAAAAAAACCCCAAAACAACCCTAAGAGCTGAAAAGATTTTACTCTTAAAATCTTTCAATCACTGCAGAAAAGTGGGCATTGCCCTCTAATTCTCAAATGTAATAAATATTCCCTCTCTTTTGAAAATATTCCAGAAATATTGACTTACTAATAAATTGAGATAATATATTAAATACCTGGGTCATTTCTTAAAGTAGCCATTCACTCTGGAACATTTTTCTGTACTCAAAATTGGAGATATATTGAAAGTCTGGGTCTTCCAGCCTATAAATCTCAATCTGCCAAATTAAACTAGTATGAGTGTTTCTTTTATACACCCCTCCAGCACAGTGCCCCATGATTTGGCCAATAATCATAATTTTCAGATAAAAATAAGGGAAGCATTCAATTACTTTTTATTTTTTCTTTTTTCAGTTATACCTATGCAGGTATAAAGGCTGAAATCACCCCCTGGCTGCCTGGGGCAAGCTGGGAATGGTATTTCTCTTCTGTGCATGTTAATGGATGATTTCTAATGATCAAGATTTTTCACCTTCCTCTGGTGAAGTTGGTAGTGGCAGCTTTCAAGAAGCAGGATAATGGATTAGAAGAATCCATTGAATCTTGGATTTAATCAGTCCCACGTTTCTTTTGCTTCACAATCTCCCTTCCTGATCTACAAGGGTGGTCTTCTCCCCACTGGGAAGAATGCTATGCCAAGTTATTACACAGTTATTTATTTTTTCCCTTCCTTTCTGGAAGAAAACATGGTAAATGTGTAACTCATAATGGAAAAATCCTCAAATGCTGTGAGTTCATCTTCAATTTTTAGAATTCAGACTCTTATTCAAAGTTCATCTGAAAAATCCATGTCTTAAAATTGGTCAAATTCAGAATTTCAGTATTACCTGGTTTTTTAGGCTGGTCCAGAAAGAGTGAGATACATAAAACTTATCAAAATGGATTTTAAAGGGGAGAGAATTCATCAATGACATTTAGTAGATGGGAAGTGAAAAACATTCTGCCTAGTATCATGCAGCAGTCAGTGGCAGAATAATCACCTGGTCTACTCTGCTTCCCCTTGTGAGAAAAAAAAATCCTCTGTAAGGATTTCAGACTCTCTTTTTCCAGATCTCCACCTTTCTTGGAACCAGAGGTGCAAAGGCTGCAAAATATTTAGACTTAATAATATTCAAAGAGTACATGGCTTTCTTGGGCACTGTTCTGAGAACTGCCCCTGGAAGCAAAAGCCAAGGAAACAGAATAGCTGGGAGATTTGTAAGGCAAAGCAAAGTGAATAGTTGAGATATTTATGAGACTTCACACTTCAAAATTGGCCTTTTGTCATGCTGGGCTTTCTTATTTTTCCTAATCAAATTAAAACTCCTCTCCCTGGGAGCAGTTGACACTCATGGCAAAGGTATCTCATGCTAAGAATTTTTTGCAGCTATTTTATTGTTTGGTGAGTGATGATTTGATGGTTCCTGAAGTTCTCCAGCAGGAAGGAAATCCTTGCTCACACCAATGAATCCCAAGGGCTCAGATGGGACTCAGAGCAGAGCCAGTTACAGAAGAGGATCATACATTTGTTCAAGCACATTGGCCAAGACACAGAGAGAAAAAAACCCAACAAACCAAAACCAAACCCAACAAAAACCAAACCAAACCAACAATAAAAACCCCAAACAAAAAAACTTGGTATTTTTACCTGATAAAGACCTCCTGGGCAATGATGGGTTATCATATTGACTAGGAAACCTGCTGCTTACAGTCTTAGAAGACAGTCAGTGATTTATGAGCAGAAGATTTGCTGGTTTGCTTGAAATGAACTCTTTTCTAGCAAGGCAAGAGGATTCTTTCACTGAGGGTTTTGGGGAATGGAATCTTTTCTTTAAAGAAACATTTTAACTATAAAAAAGGTAAAGAGAATTTTGTTTATAAAACCTTTTTACAGTTTATTTCCTATCATTAATTTCTTAAAATATATATATATATATATATAAATGAGGATCTGACTAAATGAAGCAGGACGTTAAATGATAAAGTTCCGTCCATGTAAACAAATAAATAATTATTTACAATCTTTGGCAAACAAAATGAAGTTTCATTGCTCTCACTCTCTCACACACACTTGCAAGGAAGCAAATTAAAAAAAGAATTTTTAAAAAACATCATAAATAATTTACATAGAATAGGAAAATTATGATACAGTCCAAATATTAACATCTTCACCCCCAAACTGATGTATCTGTCTGACAAAACAAAAAACCCTCCACAGCCATTACAATCATTACATTTAATGAAACCACCCTCCCTTCTGCTTGGGACTTGGGGATACAATTTGGAACTCCAGAAGTAAGAAAATGAAACATTTTAAAACCTCATGAAGAGGATTTGGAAAACAAAACCAAAAACACAACAAGAAAATAAAACTGAAACAAAACCCAAAAGATTTGATAATATGAACACTATAAAAGGTGCAATTAAGCCAGCAACTGTGGGTTCCTTTCTAATGAATATAGCAACTACATCTATGGCAAGGGAGAAAAAGTTGATTCAACATGTAGCTCACTGTGCCCTGGAAGAAGGCAGAGGTACTGAATGATTCCATTAGTTAACCCATCTATGAATAAACTTACACCAGCATGTGTTCCTTTTGTGAACAAAGCTCATACAACTTCAAACAAAACAAGTTAAACATGTTTATACTATTGTATATCTGAGTAACTGTTGTATCTGGTTAGAATAAACACTGGTATCCCTTCAGCATTATTTAAAAAGTTCTATATACAGCAGACATAGGTAACAATAGAAAATATTAAAATTAGGTAACTGGATATATATTAAGGTTCCATTTATAAATTCCTTATTATTATTCATTTAACTTTAAAGTATACATGAATATAACCCATGAAACTATACTTAAGTGTATACCATGCTTTGACAACATCTACATATTGTGATATGCTTTAAAAATATCTTTAAAATATCATTATTTGTGAATGTATTACTGATGCAATATAGGACATGCTTTAAAATAAATTATCAGAGAAGGTAGCTCCATGTGATAATCATAATAAATACAAAATATTTATAAATGGAACCTTACATTTATATGTTACCAAATTAAGCAATAGTGGTGGTGCCACCTATTCAAAACCCCCCATCAGGACTCAGGATGTCAAAGTGCTTTTTGCAGCAGAGGTGGGAAAGTGGTTCAGGTTCATTTTGCTCTGTATGGTCATAGGATATTCTTTATTACAAAGGAATGCAAAATATGATGGAAACAGAACTGAAGATAATTTGTGAAAGTCAGCCAACAGTGATGGCTTTGGATGTTGAAATGAATCACTCTTCCCTTTCACAGGGGAGTTTCTAGTTCAGTTCTGTTTATCCTGAATTAAGCCTCTGTTAGATAATACTTTCAAATGTTGCAAATTGGACATTCCTACAAACTGTAATTTTAATGGGTGTTACTAAGACCATCATTGTCAGCTAAATAACATTTTTTTTTTGATAAAGAAATGTTCATAATTCATCTTTATTTTATTATCCAAAGACATTTTTACCATATTCTAGATCCTGATGGTGTGGCCCTCCATTCTTTTGCTCAAATTAGACCTAGAGCTTTGCATTACTCAAGTCCAGTCTTGATCAGAGCATGGCAGTGTCAACCATACACCTAAAAAGTTATTCAAACACATTTTTCCTCACTTGAAGAAAACAACTGACAATTATCACCCCACTCTTTTTCTCCATATATATAAATACATTAAGTAATTACATTTTTCTATGTAAACGTCATTCCTTCCAAAAGACAAAGAAAAAAAAACCAAGCACTTTTTGCTGAGTTTTCACTCTGCAAAAGTCTTCTAATCTACCAATCTGCTTTTGCTTCAGTGGTGGGTTTTTAGGTTTCCTTAGTCCCAGCTGTGAGAAGGCACTTGGGTGGAGGGATGGCTGCTGCACTCCTGGCAGCAGGGAGGTACCTGGTGAGTGGAGCACGTGGACAGAGGACAGGAGGTACACAAAAATAGAAACTGGGAGTACCAGGATGTACTGAGGTGTCCAGGTTGCATAGCATTTACAGTACTTTGCTGGTAATGCAGCAACCATTGCTCAAGCATCTGAAAGAAATTAGAAAGAAAATAAATTAATTGTGATTGTTTTATTTGGTTAGGAAGTCAATTACACACTCAAAAAAAAAAAAAAGATCTCCATAATGATACAGTATATGAATGCAGCACAATGTTTTCTGTTCTGCATTTTCTATAAATATGAGGACATTTGTATAAAAATAAGTATGGCTCTACATAGAGACACACATGGATGTGTACCTATGGATCTAAATAGATGGATAAATAGAAATATTATAGAAATATAAACATTAAATATAAATATCCATAAATACATGGATAAAAATATCCTATATAAGACAATCTGGGAAAGTATTTTCTGTATATCAAAACACTTTGAACAAGGCAGCATAGACAGACATGCTCATTAAAAATATCCACTGGCTCCTTCATGCCACTGAAAAGGGGTGATCCAGAGGAGCTCTCTGCCCACACTGAAAGAGTCTACAAAGGGAAGTGGATACAGAGAGAATTTTAAGCATGTATGTCACTCAGATTTCCATCTCATTTTTTCCAGGTGGGTAGTATTAAACATCTGGGTTCTGTTATTCAAATGGAGATTACTACAGGGGCAAAGGGTAGCCATGGTATTTCAACAACTCAGGGTTTACTCCGTGCTCTGATATTACAGACTGCTTTCAGTAAAGGAGGATACTTTTCATTTCCATATTCCATGCTTGCTCCACAGGTTATCAAAGGCTTCAGCACTTTGCAGACATTTTCTGTGACTAACCTCTGCATTCATATTTGAGGTCAGAGAAATAGACCATCTCTTGAGAGAAGACAAAGAGCCCTAATCGGCCACCAGCAAAGGTTGTGTCATAGATTGGTCCAGAATCCACCATGACTTGTTTCCCTTCATACACTAGAACTCTGTAAATAAAAGCAGTGATTTAAATTAGACAAGGAGAATAAAGCAGCCTCCAGTGCTAAGGGCTGGCAGCAGGTAACAGTTCCCAAGAACTGAAACAGGATTAATTTTAACGAGGCACCAGAAAACCCAACTTAATTGCAAGGATCACTTCTCATCTGTAGCTCACGCCCACCTGGCTGGCAGCCACAACCCATTCATCAGAAGCAGTGGAGCTGTTCCATAAAGTAATTTTATGCACACCATCTGCAAAAGATTTCCCAATTCTTTATTTAGAACAGTCATGTCTCCTGGAATGAACTATGTCATGTACTAGCATTCAGTGATAAGCCCCTGTCCCTGTGAACTCAGAGGTTAGAGCTCTCCACCTCCCTTAGCAAAGCTGTCTGGAGAGCTGTGTGAACAGCTGATTTCTCTCTCTTCAGGGACAAGGGCCAATGGTTAGAAATTGCAAGAACCAGACCTGTAGATTCAAGTGAAATGTTAACAGGAGACACTCTGGATCTCAATTTCAGACATTATAAGAGAAAGCTGGAGGGACTTGGAGACAAACAGCTAGGCTAACCATAAATTGGAAAAGGAGAACTTGTGAGATATTTTTTTTCTTTATTTTGTTTTGAGGGGTTTTTTGGTAGTGTTTCAGGCATCCATCCTAAATCTTTAGAGGTCTTTTGGCTTCACCTTAATTTTCCTTCTCTATCAGATAGACAGCAATTCCTTGAACTTGGCTCATCCACTTCTCATGGGAGACCTTGAGACAGTCAAGGTTCTTAGGCTCTCAGTATCTTAAAACAGCTTTTGGACCAAAGGAACAAATGCTATCATCTGTTAATTAGAGGAGTCTCTGGAGAAAGGGTTCTGATCCCACTTCAATGCCTTTAGTTATAGAAAGCAGGATGGTTTCACATGAGGATAAACACACTTGAGCAATTTCCTATAGCTCACAGGTTAGGGACACACTTCTACTTCAGCAGAAATGTCCAGCACTAACTACCTTGAATGCTGTGTTTCCTGAAATGTTCCTAGAGACAAGAAGGTCCTCCCTGAAAAGAGTGTTTCATGGACAGTAAAAAAACCACCAACAAGAATGACAGGACCATGTAACCCTATTTTACATCATTCTCAACATTTCAAGACCCCAAAACATATGGGGAGAGTTTAATAATTCATCAAAATTATGCAGCTCTAATCACTTCAATAGTAAACTGCTATTTCTCTACAATAAATAATAAGGTAGTTTCATGACAATATTAGTGAAATTGATTTATTTTCTATAAAAACAGCCTAAAGAATGAAGGAATTGAATGCCCTGGACCATAGAATTTCTCATGCTGGATCAATCTACTGGGATACCAGTTGAAACATGCTTTGTCTGACACTAAGCAGATTCTGCAAAGGAAGACACAGGCAACAGCAACATTAATTAAAAACCCAGTTTGTCTTTTGACCTATATCAGCCAATCCTTTTGCACTGTGATGCTTTGACACATACACATTTTTTTTCTTTCCAAGAAACAGGTAACTTGAGTAGTCAAATTTGGAGTTACCATTGTCTTTCACAAGCAAATGAATCTCCTGTGCTCATAAGCACAAACAAGACTAAAAGAGGTAAAGTCAGGCTCTGCCTCACAAAAGATGTCCTTTTACAGCCACAGTGGTTAGTAGAAGATAAAAGTGACATGGATAGTTAATGCTCATCCTCTGGAACAGCAGCTGGGCTCCAAGGAAGGTGATATGCCAGAGTTACTTGTGTGCATTACAGATGTGTTCATGGCTACTTCTGCAGTACCTTGTATAAGGCACAATGGGAGACAGGATGCTGAAGTAGTGAGGCCATTGGCCTGCTTCCCTGTGGCAATCCTGATGTTTCTAATTAATTTCATTTATTCAGATTCCAAAGGCTGGGCAGGAATCTTGTGTTCTAATCTTGCTTTGAGTTTTGCTCAGGAATTTTTGGTCCCATTACAGAAGAGCCATTGAGAAAGAATTTCTTTTTTTTCTGTAATTAAATAATATTTAGCTGATTTAAATATTGAACCATCTAAATTAAAAACATTTGAAAAACAAAATTAAGTTATCCTGAACAAAATGTCCCCAAAATATTGGGGCAAACTGTCACACAAGTCTCATCAGTATCAGAACTAACAAACTAACAACATGGTTCTTACATCAAGAGAAAAAGGGTTTGCTACTAGAAAACACAGAAGTGCAGCAGCATTTCTTACTTTATTAATCCTGTTTTAGGCCTGTGAATCAAGTGCCACCTGTAAGCAGTATAATCCTTCCAGCCAATGTTCTTGGGATCATGCCACAGAGTCCTCACCTACAGTGGGAACACAAATGCCTCATTAGAAACAGACTGCTCCAGTAACTGTACATCCACCACAGCAGCAGCCAACAGCATGCAAGCAGCCAAAGCTGCCTTGCTGCAGAGCACAACACTGAAAACAGTGCTTAACAGTTGATGGTATGATCAGCAGACCTCTTTTATAGGGTGAGAGTAATTAAAATTTCAGTCTTAAATGATTGATCAATTACTCATTTGTAGTTTCATAGCTGGAGTCACAGAAAACCATGACAGCATCCTATCTGGCTTCCCTCAGGAGGTGCTGCCCCTGTTTGTGCACACACATCCCTGCTGCCAGAGTCAGAGCTGCTCTTCCCAGCTGTGTGAGTGC
Source organism: Corythornis vintsioides (assembly GCA_025447755.1). NCBI lineage: Eukaryota > Metazoa > Chordata > Aves > Coraciiformes > Alcedinidae > Corythornis > Corythornis vintsioides. The sequence goes on from JAOEGS010024236.1 coordinate 9,825, forward strand.
TTCCAGCAAGGGAGTGGGACTGCAGCTGCCACAGATGCTGCTGCCTGGGGCCTGCTCCTTGAGATCTCTCACACTCAGTCAAGGTCCTTTCTGTGCACAGAGCTGCAAAGTGTGAAATTCCTATCCACATGCAAAGCTCCACTAACTTCATTTCCAAAAGGCACAGATTTCTTCTGTGGCTGGGCCCTACTTGGAACAGCAGCAGTTTTTCCCTGTTTTCATTTCTTTTCTCTTTGGCTGTCACTGGTTACTGAGCTCTAAAGCACATATAATTCAAACAAGCTGGAATGCCAAAGAAGATAGTGTCAATACAGGTCACAAAGGATTTGTAGATAACTGAAACCTTTTGTTGTTTTTTCTTTGGACCACACCATATCTTCACTTTTATACAAGTAATTTTTTCCATTCATCATTTTTATACGTGTAATGTTTTCTTTGTAAAGCAATGAAAATATTATTGAGACTAGTAATATGAGAATTGAAGAAGAGGTGATAAATGTCTACAAACTTTGAGGTATGAAAGGAAATTCTTTGAGACACCTCCCTTGCTTTTAAAATATTAGCCACGTCTCGTTGGCCTGGAGTTTTAAATCCCTCACCTGCCCAGGGGTGTTTCCCGTGTGCCAGAGAGCATTTCTCAAATGTTCACCAGTCCCAGTTGTTGAATTCACTACTTTGAGTGACACACCAGAATAGCCATAAGCCCTGGTGGGTTTGTCCTCCCAGTAGGTCTGAGTGACCTGCTTCCACATCAGGACATAAAAACGACTGCTGGACTGGTAGCCAAACACAAAGCCAGCATAGTCATCATCACGGTCTGTGTTAACATAGAATGTCCCACTGAAGTCAACAGAGGTGAACTCATCATAGCCTGGGAGAGGAAGAGACAAACCACAGTTAGAATGTTGAGTCCAGACACCTGCACCAGCCTCTGCTCTATCCTGAGTTTTCCCAGGGGTCATAAACTCCTTTTTTCATTTTCCTTATCTGTAGGAGAAGTAATTATAATTTGCTTCCTATCTCATGAAGGCTTCTGAAGAGAAAGAAGTTGTTTACAAGGAGTATTGAAGACAGCAGGCAAGTTTATAAATATGTCAAGGGTGAGTGTAGAGAGGATGGAGCCAGACTTTTCTCAATGTCATCCAATGACAGGACGAGAAGCAATGGGTGCAA
>JAOEGS010024236.1:17001-27433 GCA_025447755.1 Corythornis vintsioides
AAAATCAGAACAACTTCAGCTGCATATTATATATATATTTTTTTAAAAAAAATGTTACTCAAAAAAAAATAGTATCAATATTCTCTCTTTTAATCCACATATTTTGATTTTTCCATTTAAACTAGGATTGGCTTTTCATGGGTTGTGTTAGATTATCTATGGTAATATAAGAAGTTGCAAAAGGCAGAGTTGAAATGTGTTCATTGACCCAAAGTATTTTTTCACTGAAGCTATTCTTTTTAGTAGAATTTAGAAAAACTCACTTCAGTTTAGTCCCTAATTTGACAGTCTGTCAGACAAGAATTCTTGTTTCACACTTCCCCAAATTACACACAGACTTTTTCACAGGCATGAGGAAGTAATCAGTGTGGAAAGCAAAGAACAATGAAACCCAACCAAAGGAGTGGGAGTGAGGACTATACCAGCATCATGGAGGTCATATGGGGAAAAAAAAAAAAATAAATCTTTAAAATAGTTTTTCTCTGCTAAAGAAAAAAAAATACCATTCATCAGGAAATCAATTTTTGGTCCAATATTTTCAGTTCCTCAGAAATACATTTTATATACTCAGGGACAAGATATAGAGGCAAACTGAAATTTTATATTGCTCATAAAACAACTTCTGGCTATAGAACTCTAGAGTTCTAGGGTCTAGAGCAACTAGATTCCTTCTGAGAGGAACAAAGAGGAATAGTAAATTCCTAAAAAAATTCACTTATCCTAAGCATGTTCAGAAAAGGCAAGGTGAAGCCCACTCTGGAAGTGCCTCTGTCCTTTTGTTGATCAGGTTTATACTAACTACCTGCCCTCAAAGCTCTGCATGTAAATGAACTTCAGTCTTGTGGGTAGATCTAAAGAAGGAAAGCATGAACCAGGCCAGGTACTTTTCTCCCATCATTTCCCCTTGATGCTGGCTGTATATAAAGTTATTATTCTTCATCATAACTGGTTTCCAACATCATTCTCACTTTGCAAAAGAAAAACTCCAATATGACTTTGCATTAAATGGTATTCATGCACACAACTGAACTTAGAGCTGAAGTGGAGAACATAGCTCTAGGGTCCCCAGGCTCTTTTCTCTGCACAGTGCTACTCTCTTTTGACCCAATGCAGCTTTACTCTGAACCAGATCTTGTTCAGGTAAGGCAGTGCAGAATATTTCAGCTGAAGCTCTGAACAATAAAGCTTTCATCTATTGTAATAGTTTTCCTTAAAAACAGATGTATAGGTCAAATTTACTGAAGACACAGAAATGAATCTTACTTTGTCATCTTCAACACCATCATTGTCATCATCCTCATCACAGGCATCTCCTTTGCCATCTTTATCAAAGTCTTCTTGGCCAGAGTTAGGCAGAAGGGGGCAGTTATCCTGGCCAAAAGAAAGAATCAATACATTATGTGTACATTATGTCAGAATGACTGGGCAGAAGTGTAGACATGACACACCAGGGACTATAAAACAAGAACAAGCAATCACAAAAACTTTTTAAAGCTCTTCTTTGTTTGCTGCCAAAGATAGGAGTTCCTTTGTTGCTTTCATATTGTAAAGCAAGTGAAAGGCATCTGCAAATGAATCTATTTCCCAGCTCTCCTGCTCTTAAAGGGATGTTTCCATTACATTTTAGTGGAAAGTAGCAGAGAACAAACACCCCACATGTACACACACTTACATCAACTTTTTATAGACAACTCATGAACTATATTTGAAGATTACACATAAAATGACCAGGTTTGGTTGCCAGAAAGATAGAAGCCAGGAGATGGTCTTTGGAAATAGTTGCTTATATGGAAAGCTACTGGAATGAAGTAGTTAATACACAGCAGTGAAGGGGAAAAGTGGAAGAAAGGGTTTTGAAACATGTGCATTTATACTGTTCTGCATAACAGCACCTTTGCACTCCCGTGGCTTGGAAAACAAAAGGTAAATGTGTCTATTTTCTATCACAGATTTGTAAAGAATTATTAAATGAGCAAGTCTGTGTTAAGAAAAAATTAGAACTTCAATAGTTTGCCAAACTTTTAACATGCTTTCCTTTCAAAAATACTAAAATTGACTAAAAATGGACTGCAGTTTTACCACAGGCTAAGAACAAATAGATCTTGCAAAGCCCACTGCTATTCTCACTTTTACTCACATTCCCAAGTGACCTCAGACCAAAACTGAATCTGCCAACAGACTGCAAATATCTTTTTTTGTAATGCATACTCTGAGAAATGAATATTACAGTAAGTATTCCTAGCCCTGTTTTCAATCTCAGTGGAGATCTCATGGTAGCAGATTCCTATAATTGCAGCAATGTAACAGAGTAGAGGTGAGAGATCTTCCCAATGCAGTCAAAAAGGCTCTTTTTAGGTATTAGAAAGAGAGGACTTGTTAGATAGACACTGAAGCTACCACCTGGGAACTCAACCTTGAGGCACAAAACCACTGAAAACTAGGATTCTTTGGCTCAGCTATTGACCTTGGGCTCTAAATCCAGTTTTCTTAGAGTGTGATCTGCTTAACTCTTTAAGAGGGGTAGTTCAAGAAAGGATTTAGAACTGTAGACCTTATGTGGCTGCCAGCATCTTGTAACAAGCCTTGCAGGTAAGTTTTCATACTCACCTGCACCCAGAGTTTCCTGTTTAATTCTCACTAGCTGTGTGCTTCACACCTATGCTTTAGGAAGCTCCTGCTCTGTGTGCAAACTCTACTAACAAGCATTCCAACCATTCTTCTAATCTGAATATCAGAGGAGACTAGATTTCATTCAATCCCTTACTGGATCTAGTGTTAAGTGAATACCCATTTCACAGCGTCTCCTAAAAACCAGGCATGCCAAAACAGCCAAAACTTAATGGAGCAACCAACAGAAATTTTGTTATGGTGTGGCATTTTTATCAATACTTTTTACTTACCTTCACACAATGGTAAGTTGCATTAGCAGCACACACCAAGTTGTTATTAGGCCAACCATCCAAATCTGAATCCTCCCCACAGATGCGTCCATCGCCAGCGTAGCCTGTCCTGCATTCACACTTGTACATAGGATCACTGAAATGGCCCAGGTAGATGCACTCTGCAGACTTATGGCAGCTGTGTGTCTTGTCCTTGCATGGATTCTCAGGTTCACAGACCTGTAACAGACAAAGCATACTCACTGAAACCTGATCATACTCACAGCAAGTTGTGTATGTCTCCACTTTATCAAAACCAGGCCAGTTATTTAGGTGCCTCAAGACAGGAACTTTGTTTTCATTGTAGTTATTAGAGCACTGGAACAGGCTGCCCAGGGAGCTTGTGGAGTTTCCTTCTCTGGAGACACTCAAAACCTACCTGGATACATTTCTGTGTGACCTAATCTAGGTGATCCTGCTCTGGCAGGGGGGTTGGACTAGATGATCTTTTGAGATCCCTTCCAATCCCTGAACATTCTATGATTCTGTGAATATTACATTACACTGCTGTCAGTTCACAACTCCAGACCATGTGTTCAATGAAAATAATTAAACCACAGGAAAAACTGGACATTATTCAACAAGCAATTAAAGTGATTAACATTTTTGGAACTCCATCTGGTTTCTTCCAGATGTCATTAATGACCAGAACTTAACTGCAATGGAAAGTAGACTTTCCTTGCCTCTTTCCTATAGTATTCTGCCTGCCAATATGCAAGGACTTTTTGTCTTACATCAACAAAACCCTAAGAAATTCTCACATTCCAAATACATTATCACATTCCACTCAAGTTTTTGTTACCTTTTTCTTATTAGTTAGCTTATTTTCATTAACAGTATCTGAGAATCTTACAGACACATTTTACATTTAGACTTCCTTCACATGTTGAATGAACTAAGGATTGATCCTACAGCAACTAAGAGAAGGCATCCCATGATATCCACTTTAACAGCTTTGGCTTGTCTATAATAAACAGTAGTCTTCAATAAAACGTTCACTTTCTTCTGTCCTTCACCACTGACAAGTGCTGGCCCAGAGGAATTTTGGCAGTGAGAACTTCAGACATACGTCTGATGACATTCACATGAACAGCATTATATGTATGGAGAGAATGACCCTGATTCTTCAGTTTCCAGTCCCAAGAGTAGGTATATATAGCTGAGAGAAAGGAGTACAAAGCAGGGAAGTACTTGTTCCTGGCATTTTACCCTCACTTGATGCAACTGTGCAGATGCCTAGAGAAAATAAAACCCTTAAAAAAAAACTACTCCAAATTTTTTTGTTACTTGAACCAATACCACCCTGGGAGAGCAGTTACCTAGTTCAGGTTATCTTTGGTACCCAAGTTTATCACGTGCTTTCACAGATATGTTCAGGTGAGACTCAGTTTCAAAGCCATTAAATGATCTTAGACATCACTTACTTGCTTCTCTGTTTTGGCAACTTCCAGCCCTACCCCATAGGGCTGACTTCCCTTATAGCGTGGGGGACATGGCAAGCAGTGGAATCCTGGATTTGTGTTCACACAGCGATGGACCTGGTTCACCTTAAAGCAAACATCTGACACAGCTATACACTGCAGGAAAAAGAAAGAAAATAAAAAACAATTAGATGGTTATGTAATTCCCAAATAACAAAAGCTTCCCAGTGATTTCCTGATGTTAATGAAAACAAAGTCAATACCTCATCGAGATCCTCACAGACAGTACCATTGCCAAGGTAACCTGCTGGACATGGCCCACATGACCAAGACCCATCTGGGTAACTGTTGCATTCTGCTCCAGGAAAGCAAGGATTTGACAAACACCCATCTGGCAGAGATACATAAAAGTTTAAATTAAATAAGGAGCATATAAGGCAAATAACACTTCATTTAAGAAACAGCTATTCTCTGTTCATTAGCTCTATTCAATGTCCATTATTAATGATACAACAGATTGTTATAAAACCCCTTCAAATTAGGGTTATTAAATGCATTTAATATACCATTGATTTTGTATTAAAATATTACAGATTGCTACATCCAGTTGAATACATCATATTGAAGCCTTGTTTAAGAGATGCATCCTTGTTCAAGAGAAGTCAGCATTAAGAATATATAGAAAATCCCACTGATCTAAACACCAAAAACAGTTAAATGTGCTTTGCTGAAACACAGGTATCATTAGCAAATTTCTGTAGTGTCTATTGCCAACTACCCATGAAAGAAGCAACAACAGTAATAGTTACTCGAGCTGAATAAAGAATAGCTGAATACCAACCAATTGGGCAATCCTTCTTATTGCACATATCATGTTGCTTGGTATCTCCCACACATGGCTTTCCTCCATACTGGGGCTCTGGGCTGTTACAGAGGCGAGACCTCTCACGAAGTCCTCCCCCACAGGTGACAGTGCAGGCAGACCACGGAGACCAAGGACCCCACCGGCCATTCACTAGGATATGCAAGAGAGAGCACAAGAGCATCACAGGCAATACACTGGGGACAGCATTTGCTGCCAATGACAACAACCCTTGCTTCAGATCCCTGACTGGAGGCAGTTTCTCATTACGCACATAGGAAGAAGGGCGCTGGCAAAGCCTGATGCTGAGATAGCAGTTATTTCAGAAACAAAGAAAGAAATAAAAAATACCCAACTGCTTTATAGGCATTTTTTGGCCAGTAATTCAAACCAACAGGCTGTGCCCACTGGCATGGTGTATTTCAGTTTAAGGTCAACATAAAAAGTATGGTTCCTACAAAGCTCCTAAGCTTTCATTTTGTACAGCAAGCAGGGTGTGACTGCAGGATACAAACTTCTGCTGACACAAACCTGAGCTTTATGGCTTTTTTTTTTATGGCAACAGTATGCTCAGTAAGATTGCAGCTATTATTTTTGATTTGTAATCTATTCATCAGCATATATTCAGAAGTGTTGCTTGACTCAGTGTAAATAACACTTCAATGGTTCTGCTGAGTGTTTCATATTGGTAAAACCCTACTGAACATGTTGTCATCAATCCTGATCTTTCCTGTAAAAACTCTGTCCTTGTTCTTGCTACCACTAAAAATATTAAGGGCATTAGTGTATGACCTTAAATAAATAACCTTTCCACTAACTTTATTTGCACAGGTAAATAAAACCCAGATTATATGTGCATAGGTATTTAAGTACAGTTGGGTTAGAAGCTTGACATCAGTTTCAAGTTAATATAGCCTATATTAGAAGGAAAAAGCTGAACAGAGGGAATGAAATAAAGATACACAAAGGGAAAAAAGGGAGGAAATTCTATGAAAGCAAAGTGAAAATGGAATCAATGGTCTCTAAAAGGGTTAAGAAGCAGAGATGGGGAAGAAAGAATTGTAGTAACAATTAAATATGTTGAATATTTGCAAAATATGTATACATACTTTCAAAGAGACCTGGCTGTTGGGGGACTATATGTCTATGTACAGTGTCAGCTTCCTTTTAGATATAAAGTGCTTATGTTTTTGACATGCAAAGATAAATTACAAAGTTATACAATGAAAACTTCTCAAACTCTTATTAATGTTTAAAGCCAAATAATAATTTGTGATATTTACAAAGCCCCCAGTTGTTGTCTTCATTTTAAAAGCACCCTTGTGTGTTATTTTACCCTTAAACTACAAAATGCATTTCCCATCAATGAAATGCACTGTCATTTAATATCTGAATAAAGAAAAGAAATTCAGCTGGAATATTACTGTCACCTTGGATTCAAGACCACAGACATACCTGGGCATGGAGCCTTCTCACACTTCTCTGTTTCACGTCCATTTCCCACACAGTTCTTCCCACCCATCTGGGGGATAGGGGAATTGCAGAGGCGAATGCGGGTGATATTTCCTACTCCACAGGTAACTGAGCAGGATGACCAGGGAGACCAGTGACTCCAGCCACCATCCTGACGTACTGTCAGAAAACACAGACAAACAAGGCAACTGTCCAGCTGCAGCAGTGATACAGACTCACTTGTGAAGTTAACCCTCTAATAACCTCTCACTGCATCTGATGAATGTCCCAACTCTTTCCTATCTCTGTCATTTGCAAAGCCAAGCATGTCAGCTCAGGCAGTCAGGTACAGCATTCTTAGTCATATGTTGGTCACTGAGATTCCTAACATAGATATTTAGTTAAAAATAACTCACTCCAGTGAAACAAACACTTGTTTAAAATGTACATTTGGACATCTAGTAACTTCAGCAATAGCCTTAGGTGCTGCTGTAGCCTGGATATAGCAGGTACCTGCAACAGTATTAATTACAGTTCTGGAGACAGAGGGTGATCCTTCGAAGTGCCTTAAATGGAAAAGCAGATGGATATTTAGCAAAATATCTATGATTACTGTATTCCTAAATGCTACTAATCTAATGGAATGGGCCAATAATTATGATTGAATGGCAAATCAAGATGTGGTCCCAGGTATCATGATTATTATTATTTTTATTATTATTATTATTAGCTTGCAGTGTTGGGTTGAAGGTTGGACTAGATCTTGAAGGTCTCTTCCAACCAAAGACATTCTGTGATTACGAACCAAGTATTGTGTCCAAACTGACTTAAAACAGGAGACTCCAGTTTATAATGTTTAAAGAAATATCTTCCACTATCCTTTTGTTTAAAAGACTTGAGCCCAGAATGCACATACCTATTGAACTGTCAGGAAAAGGAGAAATTTTTGAAGAGGGAGATGACAAAGACTGTGCACATATGGTGTTCAAATACCATCCTGACTAGTGAGCGCTCGTAAGAAATCCAGAAAAAAAAAATTTAAGCCAAAAAAAAATTTTTTTTTTTGCTGAAAGATGTGCAAAGAAACTCTTTAAAAGGGCAAAATGTTATTACTTACTGCGGTGGTCACATTTCTTGAAGCTGCACATCCTTGTCTGGATGTGTGGGCCTGTGCAGGCACTCCTGGTGACATCGCATGACCTTCCTCGCATCTGGGTCCCAGAGCCACAGGTAACTGAGCACTTTGTCCAGTCTGACCATGGTGACCAGCCTTCCTCACTGTCATCAGCTGCACAACAAAAAGGTATGAAAACGTGTTTATCATTGAAAGTCACTCTATTATCCTATTCAGAAGACTTTTCAACTCTCTTTCTGTAGAACACATGCTTTGTCCTTTAGATTCCTCTTTTTTAGTTTTGCTTTCCAAGCTGCCATTGAAGTTGGAGAGTTATGACAATGTAATGAGATAAGAATCCTAGATAATCCCAGATAAGAATCTTAGATCTTCAGTAACTTGCATGCAGTGTGTTTGTATGAGGCTCTGACCTTTGGAGGAAGAACATTTTACCTCTAGAATGGACTGAGACAAAAACTCAAGTCCCAATTGCCTTTGACTTCAAAATATAGGTCAGTATAATTACATGTGGCCCCACCTCTGAACACAACATAACAGTGAACATGATCAGGAGCATATTGTAAGAAAATGCTCTAGGCCCTGAATAGTCAAGAAAAAAAAAAAATTAAAAATCTGAGTATATTCCAATGCATTTTTGTTTAGAACATATAAGCAACAATGTTCTTCTGTGTTAGAATTATCCAGCACAAAGTGAAATGCACTGAACTCACACTGAAGTTACTTAATCATTGAAATTATTAAAACTATTGTCACATAAAAACGTAGTTCACAGCCTGCAATGCTGCCTTAAATGTGGAACAGGTTGTCAAGATTCATAAATAAAGCATTACACCACAAGAGGATATATGACAAAGAAGAAATAAAAGAGTAACAGAATGACAATATCAGAGAGGAAAAATAACTTGCACTTTTAATATATAGTGCATCAAACTGCAGGAAACTTTTGATCTGGACCTTAAACATCCTCTGCAAGGAGATAAGACATCCTAACCTATGTTAGTCTGCTTTAACCAGGCAGCAGAGAAAAGAAACAAAGTGCACAGTGCTACTGCAAACCAACAAAAATCAGAATATCCAGCCTTGGAAAACATAGCTAGGGAGGAACATGCACCTAACCTTTATTATTCAGCTAGGCAGAAAATCAGTTCACTTCTAAGCAAGCAATATAATCACTGAAGAGAAACCAACTCCTCCAGAAGGTAACTTCAGGCAGACAAGTTACTTCACATGATCTTTTTATATATTTATGTTTTGTATTTGTTCTTACCTGTCTTTACCCTTTACTTGTTTTGACCTTTTCAACATGCTAGTGGTTATTTTATATATTGCCAAAGGGTATCTTTCTCTTTGGCTTGAATACTCACAGTGAGAGCAGAATGGACAGCATTCACCTTCTACAAAAGATGGGTCAGCACAGGAGACAGCTGGGCAGGTGATTTGATGGCACACAATTTTAGAATCCTAGAGGCAAAGAAATCAGCTTACTGACATGCTCACATACAGAGGCAAATGAAGGTGGGCATCTGGGGAAGTTTCATGTGTGAATCTTGTTTTAACTTCATTTAACCTTCATTTATTTTAACTGTCATGGGCAAGGGGACTACTTTTTATAAATATCAGTAAATGTGACATCACCTGCACACTCAGGCTGGATTAAACCTCCAATCCATTTCTGCTAAGAAGAATGTTTCCAAAACCTTACCTGGCATGTGCACTTAGTGCAGCTATCTACAATCCAGCTTTCATTGTCTGCAAAGACACGGCCATCCTGCCAGCAAACTGACTGGTTCTTCAGTGTTTTGTTAGGCCCAATCAGTTCCCACATTATTTGGTTCTCTTCAGACTAGAACATGAAGAAAATGAAAACAAATTGTGTACTTTGTAGACAAGCCATTTTAAATATGCAAACTGAGACACTGCTTAATTTTTTCAATACAAAAAAAAAAAAGTGTATTTTTACATATGTAAGTATATAAAGAAGATATTCTCAGGTACCACAATACTGCATAGTAATCCTTGAGATGATAGCACAGACACAGTCACACAATATTCAGGAAAATCTGTTCTTAGGAGTTTTTCTTTCCACTGGTACTGCTTATCTTTAGGTTGGAAGATTTTAGTCCCAAGTCATATGACATAGTATCAAACTCCCTTGAGAAAGAGTTAACTGATTTAGAATAAGAAGAGGGGCAGACTACAGTAAAATGCCACCATCATACTTGAACAATGAAAATCCCATATATTTACTTACAGCTCAGGTAGGCTGTGTAGTCACATGCTGATGTATTCAGAAATGCTTTAACAGGACACCAGCAAGCTTGATTTTGCTAGTTTTCAATTTCCAAACCTGCAGTAACCTTTAAGAGGGTCAATGTTCACTGTGTATGAGTGCATGTATATGTTGTTTTAATCCCAGTCTATGAAAACCAAGTCTTCATTACAGTCTTCATTCAAGAACTACCTTACTAGTCACTTTGAAAATTCAGCTCACAGATTCACAGATATTAGGGGTTGGAAGGGACCTAGAAGATCATCTAGTCCAACCTCCCTGCCCAAGCAGGATCACCTAGACCAAGTCACCCAGGAACAGATCCAGGCGGGTCTTGAGTGTCTCCAGAGCAGG
>JAOEGS010024237.1:0-16394 GCA_025447755.1 Corythornis vintsioides
GCGGGGGGTGGGCGGGGGGGGGGGAGGCGGCGGGCTGAGGGGGGGGGGCGTCCGGGGGGGGGGGAGGTGGGTATGCAGGGGGCGTTGCGTGTCGCGTAGCACCGGAGACGCGGCGCCGGTGTCATGGCGGATGCGGCCGCGGAGCGGGAGCGGGAACAGGGGCAGGCGCAGGCGCAGGCCCGGGGCGAGGCCGCGGCCGGCGCTGAGCAGAGGGTGAAGATCATCTGCCTGGGCGACAGCGCCGTGGGCAAGTCCAAGTGCGTGGCGGAGAGGGGGCCCGGGGGGAGGGGGCGGCCCGGACCCGACGCGGGCGGCCCGGACCCGACGCGGGCCCGCGGCCTCACGATGCTGTGCTGCTGTCTCCGCAGGCTGCTGGAGAGGTTCCTGCTCGACGGCTTGTATCCTTCCCCCGCGCCGCGTTAGCCCCCGCGCCTACTCCCGGGCCTGCGCCCGGAGCAGGGGGAGGCGGAACCAAGCGGGGGCCGCGGCCGAGGCGAGGCGGCGGCCTGGCGTGCCAGGGAAACCAGGCCAGGGCACCGTAGAGGGCGGGGGGTGTTGGGGAACGTGCTCTCGGGGGTCTCCTTAACAGGGGCGCAGCCGACCCCAGCAGCACTCCACCTACGCCCTGACGCTCTACAAGCACCGCGCTTGGGTGGATGGACGGACGGTCCTTGTGGGTAAGCGGGGGCTGCCCTGCTGTGTGTACCGTGTGCCCGGGAACCAGACGATTGCAGTGGGATTCAGCTGCCTGTCAGCACCAGCTCTAAAAATCCACACCGTAGATTATTTCGGTAGACTACTGTTGCAGTTTCTCAGGTTTTGATGTATTTTAACACAATCTTCCTATCGTTGGTCAGTATCATCACAATTCACAGCTAAGTCCACCTAAGAAAGGTCCTAGGTTTGCACAACCTCTTATCCCTGGAATGTTTCAGATTAGTGAGGTGAAACGTGATTTGTGACTGAGTAGATGGAGTGGGCTCTGTGTTCTGGGTTTAAATGGGAAGGGAAGCAGAGCTTGGCAGGTTGTGTCATTCTGATCTCGTGTGTTGCAGACTTCTGGGACACGGCAGGCCAGGAGAGGTTCCAGAGCATGCACGCGTCCTATTACCACAAGGCTCATGCCTGTATCATGGTAAGGGGTGTGCATCTGTGTGATCAGGTGGGATTTTGGCTGCCAACAGTCCCAGGTGACACTTGGCCTGCTTGGTACTTTCTGTGACTGTGCTGCCTTGTATTTCATGTCTCTTCCAGTGTTTTAAAAATCCTTTGTACGTTGTTCTGCTTTCACCAGATAAAAGCAGTGTAGTTTGGTATGTTTAGCTCTCTTCTGTCTTTCCTGATAGCACTCTTATGATATTCCCTGGCTTTGCTGTCTTCTAAATTTCCTTCTGTCACTGTGTCTCCAGTGACTGAACATACTTGTTTGAAGCAGTCCTGTCAAAGGTCATGTGAGGGAGAGGCCTTTCCTTTCTTGGTCTGTGTTTGACTATTGGATTATGCAGCACAAAACTGTTCTGGCATATTCTGTGGGGATACTACATAAGATGTTCTACTCTGGTCTTCTGCCCTTTCTATTTTCCTCTTCTTTGCACTTCCCATTTCTTAGCATAAATCAGTCTCATCTCCTGACTTTTAACCCACTCGGGTCTCTTGGTTTGTACTGGTGCTTGACCTCTCCACTATTTCTCATCACTTGTGAGCATCAGTCAACTTTATTGGTATTTTCACTGTTAAAACAGAGAAGTGTCACATCTGACCCTACGCAGCAGAACAGACCTTTCCCAGTGCTTGCTCACTGTCATGGGTGATAGTACAAAACACTGTGTATCAAGTCTTTCTGGAGATTCCCCCTTCTCTCTGTCCCCCTTTCTAACAAAAGCCAGTTTCCTTGGTTGCTGTCCTCCTGGGAAAATGTTGGGCTCTATATTTGTGTTTGGTGCAGTGGGTTGATCAGGAGTCCTGCTGTTGGCCCCATCACAGCTGGTTCTTTTTTGGAAGGTGTTTGATGTGCAGCGAAAAGTCACCTACAGGAGCTTGAACAGCTGGTACAAGGAGCTGAGAGAATTCCGACCAGAGATCCCTTGCATCGTGGTGGCCAACAAAATTGATGGTGAGTTTATCTGCTTCTTTCAGCCTCTCAGGATGGTGATGTGCTTCTCTCCTGACCTGGCCGAGGTCATTCATCTGCTAGGTCCAGATGAGTTCTTGTGATCAGTCTCTCAGGGCTTTGTTTTTCCAGATGAATAGATGGGTCCTCTCCTGACCTTGCATGCTGTCATACAATTTAAAGTACATACTTGATCCATGTAAGGTTTATTCAAGTGATGTTCTTCCATTTCTGTCCTTTAGCATGTTGCCCTTTTCACCCAGCAAGAGCCCAAAAGCTGACTGGAGCTGTACCTAGTCAAAAACTGCAGGATGTCTTGCTGGAAAAGGAGCACAATCTGTTGTGTGGCTTCCCCTGCTGCAGTCAGGAACTGCTTTTGTATTGCTAGTTCAGCTGGAGGATTCCATGGGACTCCTTTAAAATGTCTAAAACACCTACTGGCAAAAGTGTCCATGTTCCTCTGCAGAGGACTGGATGACTCCCTCTTCTCAGGGATGCCAGTCAGGCATTCATTATTGCTGTCACTTGGGTTGTGACCTGTCTCCCACGTCCTGCAAGAGTGCAGAACACATCAGCTTTCTGCTCAGCATCAGTGAGAGAACACAGGCCTTGGGACCACAGACTCCTGCTGCTCTGTCACGTGCAGTGTCAGACAGGCTCCCTGCCTGATGTGCATGGCAGAGGTGATCACAGCTGTGTCTGTCTGCCTGCACCAGGGGGCTGGGCTCACACCATAGTCCTCAGGTGGTGTGGCTTGGGCACAACTGATCTTGACAACAACAGACTTTCCTGTGGGAAGTGTCAGTCCTCACATCCATGGGCTGCACGGGCCGTAAGGGAGTCTGAGGCAAACAGGCCTGGTGCTGACAGCCAAGCTGCAGACAGAATCCTACTCATAGTGTTCCTTGAGTGAGTGGACACTGCTCCAGGAGAGTCCCCTGCCTGCCTGCATTCAGTGTGTTCACCCAGAGGGGAGATGCTCAGCCCAGGGGTCTTAACACAGGAACATGACCCAGCTTCCAGCCCAGGGGGGAGCAGCTGCCTGGGCAGGGCTTGCTGGGAAGCCTTTGGAGCCTGAACTACTTGAAGAGTCACTTCTGAGAGAAAAGGGGATTGTCCAGAGCCTTCCCTCTGTGCTGGCACACGGGCTGGATGGCTGTTGAAGCTTTGATCTGTTGCTGCTGTGGCAGCACCTCTTGTCAACAGGCACTGGATTTGTTCCCAGACTGGGATCAAAGCCTCTACCTGACTGAGGTTGGGGTGGCTGCACCTTACACCCTGTGAAGTAAAAGCAGAGCAGTTGAGTCATTTGGATACTGCGAGCGTGCCCTCGACTCTGCCTGTTCCACCACCCCTTCACATATTGACATTCTGATACAGCAATGTCTTACTGACCACTTCTCCCCTCTCTGCCCTCAGCGGATATGAAGGTGACCCAAAAAAGCTTCAGCTTTGCTCGGAAGTTCAGTTTGCCTTTTTACTTCGTGTCTGCTGCGGATGGCACCAATGTAGTGAAGGTAAAAACTGCTCTTTGGCTCAGCACCCGTGAGAGCTCTAGGGAAGTGGGGACTGCTATAGGCACAGAGGGCAGAAAATGGGCTAGGACGTTGGTTTGATGATTCGTCAGGTCCTGGTAGCTACAGGTAGCATAGAGGTGTTTGTTTTCTCTTGGGGTGTGGGAAGAGTTTCCAGGTGTCAGAGAAACATGGTGCCCCTTTCTTTGAGTGACAGGCATTCACAAGCATTCTGCTTCTCACCAGCTCTTCAACGATGCAATCAAACTGGCTGTTGCTTACAAAGAGGATTCAGGAGATTTCATGGATGAGGTCATGCAAGAACTGGAGGTAAGAGTGGTTCTCCTTACTGCCCTTCCCGAAAGGGGTTAGCAGCTCTGCTCATTTTCCTCTCGGGAAAAGCAGAGCCTGTGAAGGCAGAGGGTGACATTTTGTAGGCATGGGAAGATTTGCCTTTTGCTGGTGAGACCATGGGGTTTGTGTGCTGCTCCTGTTTAGGATGGAAGGGGTGGGGTGCTGAGCCTCTGAAGAGCCCATGCTGCCCTGGAATGAATTTGAAAGAACAGCAGGGCATAGCTGTTGCTCTCCTGCTTTTCATCAGTTCCTTGTCCTGCTCTTTTCCAGAGCTTTGACCTGCAGGAGGAGAGTGAGGAATTGTTGGATAAAGAGATCTGCGCTGAAGAGAAGCACCCACCTGCCTAAGCCCTGGACCCCAAGTCTGTGTTGCCCTGTGCTCTAGATTTCTGGGGCTAGTTAGAGCTTGTCTTCACAGAGGAAAGTCATTCTCGTGCCCTGAGATTGGTGGTGATGGGCAGCTGGGCCTCTCCCCTTCTGGTTGCAAACTGTCTGGGCTTGGCTCTCCTCGACGCAGCCCCTGCAGAGCAGGGCCAGGGAAGGGAGTGTCCCTGTGGCTGCTGGTTCCTGCAGGCTGCCCCAGGGCATAGCTCTGGAGAGCTGAGCTGCTCCTGGACCTGCAGAGGGTCCTGCCCAGATGCTTTAGTAGTACAGACTGGAGAAAACAAACACTAAATAATGTTTTTCATAAAGCTCTGAGCTTGTGTCCCTCCTGCCCTTTGGTTTGAGGCAGTCCAGTGACTACACAGGGCAAGCCCAGCTGCCTTGGCCTGACCCTGTGACCTGCTTCAGTTTCTTTGGGTTTCCTTCCCCTTTCTGTTGTGGAGCAGCCAGATCCAGTAGACTTCTGAACACGGATTATTTCTCCTTTCAAGTCTGCTAGAGCTGAATCAAGTGGACTGTACCACCAAGGAAATTTGTCCTGTCCCATCCTGGTGGATGAGGCTGCTGCTGTTCCCATGTGCGTGTGCAAGAGACTCACGCTGCATCCCAGAGAGCCAGACACACAAACACACAGACTCACACGGCTGATGCCAATCAGATTCACAGGAACAGAGCCATCCTTTACCAACACCCGTGGGCATGTAACTACTACTGACACAAAATATGTGTCTTGCTGCCTCTCCAGATGATCAGGATTGGATGTTTGATGGAGAAATGGACCAACACACTGTCACTCCTCAGGTTGATAAGCACAGTGTGTCTACAGATTCCTCAAATAATGGTAACTATGGAAATTAAGTCCATGGATGTCAGGCTCCTTACCCAGTCACTGGTGCAAACCTTGGGTCTTACTAGATCCACATCTCCTGGGTCATGACAGTCCAGACTTCAAGTTGACTGATGCATAGTAGACACCAGGGATCCCACCAAAGACACTTTGTGTTTCCACCTGCTGTTCCCAAGACCTTTATCTGCTATGACCTGTGTCCTCTTACCCAACCACACTCTCACCCTACTACTCTCTGGCCAGGCAGATTTCAGACCCTTTGAGTGACACTTCCCATTACCAGGGGAGTTAAGTTCAATTAAATCCACGTCTAGATGTCAAGCTACTTGGCCGGTCACTGTCACAGACCTTGGGTCTTTCCAGATCTGTATCTCCTGCTTGGAGCTAGTCCAGCTTTGAGGTCACTAGTAAGCTGCACATGCTCAGAGAGCTTCCACCATCAGCTGGACCTCAACACTCAGGTGCTTCCAACTCTGGGGTCCCTGTGGCCTGTGCTCCCTTCAGCCTTTGCTGGCAGCCAGCCCTCTGGATTCATCCCCCCACACCATTTTCCATGCTTGTACACACCCCCCCCCCTATCTTCCTTGACCCACCCCCCTTTCTCCACCTCTGTCTCCTCCCAAAGGGACCTAGACCCCCCCCACATCAGCCCCACTAAACTACCTGTGAAATCCCCACAAAACTACCCAGGCCCTGATCATCAGCTCCTCTGTCTCAACACAAGCCCCCAAAGCCCCCATCCACATCCTCCTATCCTCTCTCCAGCTCCATGTGCCAGTCTTCAAACCATGGTGACTGAGCACCCCCCCTCTCTCTCCAGGCAGTGAGTGGCACTTCTTGTTTGTGCCCACGACCAAATTGGGCAGGTCCTGGCCTTGTGCAGGAGACTGAACTGGGCTGAAGTGTGGTTATCTGTGAAAACCAGCAATTTTATTTCCAGAAGGAAGACAACTCCAGCCCGTGGAGGAGCATGGGCAGGACAGAGCAGGCCTGGGACAAAAAAGGCACGTACAATTCTTGCATGTAGACATGCCAGGCTGAGCCAAACTAAGCTAATAATACATAAAGGGCTGAAGCAGAGGGAGACTAGAGTTTGGAGGGAAACAGCTTGCACAATGCTGATTTCACTGCAACAACCTGACATAATTTGCAGGAAAGAGGCCCACTTTGCCCCGGCACCGGCCCCTCCACCAGCCTTCGTCTACCATCTCGATGTGTGTGATTGTGTCATCAGGATCAAAAGATATCTCATCATCTCCATCTGCAAAAATTGTTCAGAAAAGACAGTCACAATGCAAAGATAGCCCCAGAGAGAGCTGGTTTTACATCCCTCCTTCCCCCCTTCAGCAGGAGAACACAACAAGCACCCCGATAACCCTCACAGTTCATCTCCTCCAACCCCCATCAAACAGCACAAAACAGAGAAGGAGCAAGACTCCACAGATGAAAGATAAAGCTTCTGTGCTCCCAAGTCAGGTCTCCTTCTGTGGTCCAAGGAGAAATTAAAATTACCAAATCAAAATGTTTTCACGACTGATGGTGAAGCCACCACCTCCCTGTCACACTGCCCTGTCCAAATCCCAGTGCCTCTCCCCACAGACTGAATGGCAGACCCACCTCCTTGGTAATCATAGAGAGCCACTGCACGGGTCCCAGGGCTCTCCACCTCATAAACACTGTCTGTTTCCCCTGCAGATGAGAAAGAACAGACATATAGATCTGGTCAGTGCCACACACCACACAGCTCTCAGCCTTGGAGTGATCCACATCCAAACCCTAACAGGGAGAGGTCTACCATGGCTCAGCATGAGGTGGGACTTCCTCTTCTGCAAGGAGAGAGGCAGGGTCCTGATGCTTCGCATTCCTCCCCCCAAAAAAAGGCTGGATATAACTACAGCTTCTCCACTTACCATCTTCAGTACCAGCAAAGCTGCAATAGAAACATCAATAGCAGCTTGTGCAGTTCTGCACATGGAAGAAGCCTGCCCTGCACTCCTCACACTCAGGAGACACCACCACATCAGGTCTCATGAGCACCAGCCATCTGAGTGACAGGCAGAATTAAAAAGACACCTCCAGACCTCAGTGCAGCACTGGCAGTCATCCGCCAGGACACAGTGAACCAAGAGCAGCAGTCCAGGCCCAGCTTCTGCAGAGCTCACAGCAGCCCTCTGGTCCTCCTGCCCGAGTCCTGCTCCAGCAGAGATCCTTGCTGCCTTGCCCAGCATCTCATGCAGCTCATCTCACACCTTGGAGCCAGGCAAGGCAGTGGGAGACAACCAAGTCTCCATTGCCATGGGCTGCTACCCAGCAGGCTTAGGAATACAAATTCCCTCTGGAGTCTGTCCCACACATCCAGTGAGAAGAGCAGACAGAGACAAGGTTCCCAAGACATGTGCTCTTTCATCAGTACTCACCCAGGTAAGGCTGGCTCTGGCTGGGCTTCCCAGGAAGGATCTCTTCATAGTCCTCACCTCCATCTCCTCCATCGTCATAGATGGCATCCAGCTTTCCCAAGGGTGCTGGCAGCTCCTCATACTCAGCACCTCCACTGGCACCATCACAGTAGTCAGAGGACTCTAGCAGCTCCTCATAGTCTCCACTGACATCCAGACTTTCACTGTAGATGGGCTGATCCTGGCTGGGGATTTTGCTCAGCTCCTCACCCAGATCCGCTGGCCTTGGTGGCAAAACGGGTGGTGTTTCCTCATGCTCCCTTCTTGCCTTCTGCCATGAAGTGAGAAAGCGACAGGAAAATCACCTGCAAAGCACCCACTGCAGGCAGCTCCCTCACAACTGCACAGCACCCAACACAAGGGAGCCCTCCCTGCTGCAGGTGCCTCTAGTGCTACCATGACACAAACAGAACATCATCCTCTGCACAACAGGGAAGCAGCTCAGCCATTAGGTCTGTGCTGAACTGGCACCTGGGACTGCTGTGAGGAACCTCATGGCTCATGGATCTGAACCTCTCTCCCAGCACAGCTACAGCTCCTTGTACTGCCACTGTGCTGACTCGCTCCAAGAGCCTGTCTGATGGAGTAAGGTGCTGTGCAACCATGTCCCATCACCATCCCAACGTTACCCCCCACACTCCTTCCAAAGCCTCTCCCACACTGTGGCTGCACTCCACTTCTTCTCACAGGGCTGCCTGTAAAGCACAGGCCCCTCCCTCTGCCTACTCCTCTTCCTGACTGCCCCAGCCCACACTGGCACCTGGTCTCCTGGTGACATAGGTCTGTCTAGGGCAGCATTCCCAGGCACGCTTGCTGGCATGGTGGCAGGGACTGCCTCTGTGTGGTCCTTCTCTCTCTGCGGGATTTCCTGCTGGAGAAAAGTAACTTGATTCCCTCAGTCCCTTTGAGTCAGGTCCAGAGCAATGTCCATTGCCCTTCACACAATCACAGAATGGCAGGGGTTTGAAGGGACCTCGGGAGACCACCTTGTCCAGCCCCCCTGCTTAAGCAGGGTCACCTAGAGAGCAACTCTAGGTGAAAACTGCCCCAATAGAGCAGCTCAGAAGAATTTCCTCCAGCTGAAATCTGTCCCAGCTACCATAAACCTGCCCTAGGGACTGGACACATCACTGGCTTTTAATGATCACGGGGTCTGCAGGAAGCAGTTTCAAGCAGTCAGTGTATCAGGGAACACTTCACTGGTGAAACCTTGTTTGCATGTTGACTGCAGAAACAGCACAAGGAAGGAGGTCTTATCAACGTGAGGGCTTGGGTGTGATCTCCAGTGTGTAAAACCCTGAACACAGCCTGCTGGGATGGCAACACTGGGGAGGGGTGACTGCACCATGTTTGGCAAGAGGAGCCTAGGGCACAGCATGGGGGTCATGGCTGGGTGCAGGCACATCCTGGGCTGTGTGCTGGAAGGGAAATGTAGTGACAGCTGTGACATTCACTGGCAGCTCCTGGCAGCTGCAGGGAAGCAGTTTAGGCAAGAGGTTCCTGTGAAGAGGTCAGGTAGAAGGACTTGGAGTTGCATGGACCTGAAGAAAAGTCTGCTTTGCAAGCCTTGGAGGACATGGCTAAGTGGCTACATCTCACCTTCTGCCGAGCCTGCTGCCTCACCCGGGCCTCCTCTGCCTGCCTTCTGCTCTCCTCCTCTGCTGACTTGGCCATGTTCTCAAATCGTGACCGCAAGCTGCTGGTGCCACTGGAAGCCCCTGTGGAGAAGACAACTAACCAAACCTGCCCAATAGCTCCCTTCCACCACCCCAGGCATCCAGGAAAAACCCAGACCTCTGCCTCTCCCAGATAAACTTGCAGTTCAGCCACCTCCTCCTGCCCTCCACACAGGTTAAATCCACATCCTCCCACAGCACGTGCCTACCAGTGTGCTCCCACATAGACCATGAGGCCCACAGCTTCCCACTAGCCCAGGGCTGGAAACCTGTTGCCTCACCTGTCTCCAGTGGTCTTGTCTTCTCATAGGAGGAGGTAGGAGCTGCCATCTCACTAAAGCCAGCAGCACTCTGCAAGAGGAAGCAAATAAAGTGTCCAGCTTGTTAGGCCAGTGCTCTGGCTCTTGCCAGCTGCCAGCTTTGTGAAAACCTGTGTGAACACCTGAGGTAACACCGGCTTTATGAGGTGTGTGAGATGACTAAACTGCTTAACAGCAGCTCTCTGCAGCAAAAAGAAAGCGAGGACCAATTGCAGGCTGCAGCAGGCAGTCTTACCTTATCTACTCTGTCCTTCTGGATCCCGTAACGACCTCCAAACCCCTTGGCATAGTCTGTATGGAAAAAAATAAGCTATTTTACAATATTTTACATTCCGTGTGCACCTCTGACTTCATTACACTGTGACCAGGAAAATAAGTTAGCTTTGTCTGCGTCTTATCACACAGGGAACTAAACAGAAGCAATACAAGCAAAATACTCTGTCCAGTAGTTTTTCAGACTATTCCTTCATCCCCTTCAGCAAAATGCACTGGTCTCCAGTGCTGTACACTGGCAAATCTACTCCCAAGGCCTTGAGGTGACAAGCCAGTCCAGCTATTCGAGAGCAATGTGGCTGTGTTCACTGAAGACATACAGTAAAGCCATTCCTGAACCTGCTTTGTCTCATTTCCATGTGCTTACCTTTGGTATGAGCTTATGGTCAGGAAGGTACCTCACAGAGAAAGCACAGGGAAGACTGATTCAAGGACCTGAATTCAATGTCCCACCAGATCCACCTACTCTGTCAGAGCTCACCCTTGTGCTGTGGGTATTCCAAGGTCCCAGCTGCTCTGCAACAAGTTGTATGCACTGTTTTCAGCAGCTGGATCTCTGTCAAGTATGAACCATCTCTAGGTCTGTGTGTACTCCAAAGAAATTGTGCTGCCACCTCTGGCACTGCCTTACCTGTCTGAGATGGATGGGGTTGCAGTTCCTCCTGATGGCCCCAACCAAGGGCACTGCTGTCCTGACGGTCCCTCTGGACCCCAAACTTCCCACCAAAGCCCACAGAATAGTCTTCAGCCACAGGGATCCAGATCATGGCATGGAAGAGAAGACACAAGCGAGGGAAAGAGCGGCAGCACCGTGAGCTCAGGCTGTTTCCACAGAGGGACTAGTTTTGGCTGCCAAACACTTTGACATGGAACCAGGCTAGCTTTCCCCACTGGTGGCTACAGCAACAGCCCTCCCTCCTCCCTGGCATGCCACCTACTATTAACACCTGCCTGGGCTTCCCATGCACCCTTCCTTTGGTTACATAGGGCCCAGGAGATCCCCACGCCCATAGAATCTACTGCTCCTCTTCATTTAGCCTGAACCTTTTCTGGGAGTCACACACCTCACCCATTCCTTTGCTGTGAGCTGTGGGCACCTGACAGCTCCCCATAGGTTTTCCACCATTCATGAAGCAGATTGCAAAAATCAAGCACAGTGCCTCACAGTCCCAGTGAGCACAGTCCCAAGATCCAGTCCTGCCACTGCCTGCTTTATTGGGCCCCCAGCTCACCTTTCTGGGAGTCGTGCTTCTCTGCTTGGCTCTTGTAGTCGAATCCCACTGCTGCTTTGTCCACCTTGTCCCTCTCCACACCATAACGGCCACCAAAGCCCTTGGAGTAATCTGAGGTGGTGCATGGAGTGAAATGCTGCCCCAAGCATGGGGCTGGTGAGGGGAGGGGGTAACAATGGGGAGCAGCACTGGAAAGGAGCACCAGGGAGGAGGAAGAGCAGCAGGGATGATGATACCAGTAAAAGCAAAAGGTTTGGATGGCACAGAGTGCAGGGAGCACCACTGAGGATAAGGGCCCATGAGAATGGGTGCACACGGCATGTGTGGGTCATGGCAGCATGGGAGCCTGAGGACCTGGACAGCAGGAGACAAAGCAACTGAGAGGGCAAGGAAAAGTGACATGCCAAGGGCAGCTGGGGAAGCAGTGGGAGCTCAGCCACACAAGGACACAAAAGCCAGAGCAAGACTCAGGCACTGAGAGCCTGGGCATACGGCCACTTGTGTGTCTCCAGAGCAAAGATTTCAACCTGTGGTCTGCCAGTCTCTGAAAGGTCTGGGAGTTAAAATATACTGACCCCTTGAAAATACAGAAGAAAAAGGAAACTTTTGTTGCACAGCTTACATTTTGAATAATGGAATATATGCTACAATGGAATCTCAGTTCCTACAAGGAAACCACTGACTCCAGATGCTGCAGCAAAGGCTGAAACTCACCCTTCTGGAGACACACTCCAGCTCTCCCCCCAGACCATCTCTGGCACACTTGACCTTTATAAGATTGAAGCACAGGACATCCCCCTTGAGCCTCCCCTTCTGCCATATTCTAAGCTAGTAATGTATTCACTACTTCAACTGTGTTCAGTTTTTCCTCTAAGGTGAGATAACTTTACCTTGTTATTTTTGGCTGATGTCCTAAGAAATGTCAGTGTCTCTCCTGGCCACTGCCTTTCAGAGACCTGCTCTTCCAGCTCTGATTCCAAATCCTGCTCTTGAAGGAGTAAAGCACAGCTGCCTCTCTGTGTTCTCTGAACCTATTCTCACAAGTCTGCATTTCACAGGAATGAGTTGGGGCCTCTCCAGCAAATTCAGCCTCATCAATCCATGAAGACTGTGATCTAGAGAAATAGGCATTAAAACATTCTGTATTCAAGAATGAGTATTTTATAGAAGATATGGGTGAATCTGTAACTCCTAGAAATTTCAAACTTATCTTGACTAAACTATTATTTATCCATTAGGCCATGATGAAATGGACCATTTAGGATGCTGTTTTTTGAAAATACAGATTTTATGACTGTTACCTTGATGCTGGAGTTTCCACTATGGTCAATTCAAACACCTTAACCTATTTTTAACACTTCCGTTTTGTCCTGTGCAATTTATGTGGTTTTACACAGTCTGATTAATGTCTACATCTACAATCTGATAGGGATATATGTTAATGTAGCACAACCGCATGTGATTAATTTAAATTCTGCCAAGAATGCCTCAAAACATCTTCCTTCTTTTATAGTTTTCTCTGAAACAAACATGATTCAGTTCTTCTTTCACTATTCTTCACATTTACCTGAGACAGTAACAGACCGTGCCCTCATCTTCTGTTGGCTGCAGAATATTTAAATTATCTTTAGTTTCAGTTCTTACAATGTTCTTAATGAATACAGCTGCTTGTATGTACGTGCCAAAGTTTGGCTGAATCATCTCCAGAATTCTGGTGAAGTCTGAGTGCTAGACAGGCTTTTGTTTCCATATCCATTGTTGTGCCTTTTCTTATACTCTGCTTTTCCAGAGATTACTTCTCAGTGATTGGATTCCCTGTGGAGCAGTTCCTCAGATGGACTTGTGAGGAAGGGGAAGGGAAGCATTAGCCATCCACAGGGGTGCACATGGCGGGGGTGGGGGGTCTTCATTCAGCTTCCATCAAAGCACAACACAGAGGTGAGCGGCATGTACAACAGAAGGGTGGAGACAGAACAGCAGGGTATGGGGCTGCAAGGGTGACTGACTGGGAACAGGGGTCTGAAACAAAGGAGACTGTGCCACAGCAAACTGAACAGAATATCTGCAGGAGAAGAGAAGCTGGGCAAAGTGCCACATGTGCCCCTGGACCTGCCTTTCTGGGACGAGTGTTTCTCCACCTCACCCTTGTATTCAAAGCCCAGAGCTGACTGAAACAAGAAGGGGAGGAATGTCAGTCGTCCTGAGAGCCAAACAGGGTCCCACCCAATCTGGTCCAGGAGCCAGGCTCAACCCTGCTCCCCTGTCCAGGCCCCTCAGCTGGTACAGCCTCCTCATCCTCTCACACCAGCCCTGCTGCCCATGTGGCAGCGTGCAAAGGAGCAAGCCCCTAGAAGAGAACCCCACAGCCTGTCAGCAAACAAGGCAGACAGGCAGTGTCTGATGCCAGGATGAGCATAGGAGGGACATTACCCTGCTGTCCCCATACAGTCCTGCCATGGGCAGACACTATGCATGGCACAGCCTGGGCATTTGGAGCTGAAAAACACCACAGCCCCCAGAACAGGAGAGGACGGTGCAGGCATATTAATGTGCAGAGAGTTCATCTTCACAAGTGCCCACAACCTGTCCCCAGTCACTGCCCGCACGCAGGAGCAGCACGAGCACAGCCCACAGGCACACCTTTCAGCTGCCCTGTCCAGCCCACCTTGTCAGCTCGGTCCCGCTGCACTCCGAACTTGCCCCCGAAGCCCTGGGCTGCGTCCGTCTGCGAGGAGTGCTTCCCCACAGCAGCAACGTACTCGTGGCCCACTGCGCACTAGAAGAGACAGCGTGACATCAGCACCTACAACGACACTGGCACACGGGCACACACAGCCAGGCAGGCACCACACTCTGCTCTGCCCCGCTGCTGAGATGCTTGCAGCCATGAGGTGACAGGTCCAACTAGCCATGCAGGTTCTGGCGATGCCCTCCGTGTAGCCTCTGCCAGCACCAGCTCACCTCTGAAATCTGGATGCAGCTTCAATGGCAGCCATCCCACACAACTGGCCCCACCTTCAGCTCATCATGCAAACTGTGGGATGACTGAATACCTGTTGTTCCCAAATACCAGTGAAGTTGAGTGGTGGATAATCACAGAGTCATAGAATCATTTTAGTTGGAAGAGACCTTTCAGATCATCAAGTCCAACCATCCCTGAGCACTGCCAGGGCACCACTATGTCCCTCAGCACCACATGTCCACGGGGAGCTTGGAAACCCTTCCAGGGATCACGGGGACTCCCCTTCCTGCCCTGGGCAGCCTGGGACAGCCCTGGACAACCCTGGAGTTGGGGGAAGAAATTGTTCCTCTCGTTCAACCTAAACCTCCCCTGGGGCAACTTGAGGCCAGTTCCTCTTGTCCTGGTGCTTATTCCTTGGGAGAAGAGACCAACCCCCCACCTGGCTCCAACTCCTGTCATGGAGTTGCTGAGAGCAAGGTTTCCCCTGAGCCTCCTTTTCTCCAGGCCAAACAAGGCTAGGAGCTGTTCACATGGAGAATATGAGCAAAAAAATGCAGATAAGCATGCACAACCAAAACCACACGTAGAGCAGGTTTGGCATCTGCTCCCTAATCTGTGAGATTGAGGGTCAGCAGACCTGGCTAGGATCTCCCTTTCTACCTGCCACAGACCAGGCCACTAGGTCCTGTGGCACCTTTGCAGAGGTGGTGTGGCCAGGGATCACACACACTCCTCAGGAGAACGCTTCCAACGTCCTGGTACAACTGGACAGAGGCCAAGGAGCTGCTCCATGCAAACATCATCATTCTGCTCTGGCAGAAGGGTCTGAGCATGGGTGCTCCATTTTGGTCTCCTGGAAATGTCTGATTCTCACCCTGCCATCCTGGTGTCATGCACATCTGCAGTGACCCCACGTACTGAATACTACTGCAATGTTACCATCTCACTTCTGAAAAAAAAACCAACAAAAAAAGGTAGTACTGAATGCTGAAAGGCACACAAAGAAGTCTGATGATGACTGTCAGAAAACATAAACCAGACTTAATGTGAGAACAGAGAATATAAACTAGGACTTTGTCTGGGGAGATGTGACACAAGTCTGAAATGGAAAATGTAAGGAGGGCACCATTCATTATTTCTCTAAGCACAAGCCAGGAGGCACCTACTGCAATTGTTACACAGCAGGTTTGAAACAAGCCACAGAAAGCCTCTTCACAGCTAAGAGGAGTGTTGCTAGGAAGATGTAGAGACAAATTATATAAACAAGTTGAAACAGATGCTGGGGACAGATTATGGGCTAAATGTGTGAACCTCTGTAGCCACCAGCTACCCCTTCTCTCTCTTGAGGGTAGACCAGAAAACAGGGAAGCTCTTTAGGAGAAGAATTTTCCATTGGTTCCCAAAGAAGCCTTCTACAACTGTTACCTTATCCATTCGGTCCCGCTCTGTTCCAAACTTGCCGCCATAGCCATAGGAGGCCTTGGGGCCAGACTCCAGCTCCTTCTTCTTGATGACCTCATGTTCCTCTGAAACCTTGCTCCTCAGCTGATGGATGCTGGTGAGACAGAAAGAGTCGGGTAAGTCACTGTGGGACTGTGCAGGCCCCCCCAGACAGCTGGAGCAGGCCTGTGCTGCCACACCAGCCAGAGCCCAACACCTGTTGGGTCTGTTCCTGGGTGACTTGGTCTAGGTGATCCTGCTCGGGCAGGGGGGTTGGACTAGATGATCTTCTAGGTCCCTTCCAACCCCTAATATCTATGAATCTATGAACCTGCAGCCGCTGCACTGCAGCAGGACACACCACCCTGGGGGCTGGGGAAAGAGCCAGAGCAATAGGCTCAGCAGCTATATCCGGCCCCCCACCCGCAGCCCCCACGCAGGGCTGCACCCCATTTTCAGCCCTGGGTGCTGCACTAGACACACCGTGCACTGGGGTGTCTACTGGAATGTCCCAAGAGGGCTGCTGGACGGGGCCAGCTGGGCAGGGAGCGGGAAGTCTTTGCCACAGAAGCAGCCGTAGTCTGGAGGCAGCGGAAAGCGAATCACCCACGGCACGGCAGGCGGCCCGTGAGCGCTGCGGCTGCCTCAGCACCAGCGTCTCAAGCAAGAGCCCGTCTGCACCGGGCCGGGGGTCAGCGCAGCCTCAAGGCACCGCTGCCTTGCGCGGGATCCGGAAAAAGGCGCTGCCCGCGCCTCGCTGACTCGCTGACCCTTCCCGCGCCGCGCGGACCCCCCCCCCCCCCCGGGTGCACCCCCCCCCAGCCCC
>JAOEGS010024239.1:0-17093 GCA_025447755.1 Corythornis vintsioides
TGCTCTGGCAGGGGGGTTGGACTAGATGATCTTCTAGGTCCCTTCCAACCCCTAACATTCTGTGATTCTGTGAACATTCTGGAAGACACTTTACTGACAACACTCCTCACTATTTATGCTGAGGAGGAGTGGAAGGAACCAAAGAAGTAGGACAGATAAAGGGAGATGTACACACACTACAAAAGTCACATCTTAAAAGGAGGTTCAGTTTTGTTTATCACAGCGTTAGCATGAGCCCGGCTAGGCTCAGGGCTCAAGCTCTGCAAAAACTCCCCAATCACATAAACTGTCCATGCATCAGCTTCCACTGTTGATGAAGCCTGCTTGATGGGCAGGGCAACCTATCAGATCATGGGACTGCCTTGCATGTGAGTTCTGCCCCAGCAGATAATGAGGGTGCTGTAAACTGAAATCACGAGGCTCTGAAAGCTTCAAGGCAATCATAACTGCCAAAGGAGAAGCATCAGCCTTATCTGTTCTTCGATGTACTGTGGAATGCAGCTGCTTAAAGACACCCATTGGCCCAGGAATGTTTTTCTTTTCACATTTAGACAATGCACATGACACCCGTAAACGGCTGAGAGAGAACAAGTAGAACAGAGCTGGTAATTTCCACAAGTCCGCAGAAGTGAACCAGCATTGTCTTACTGGCTTTGGATTGTGCCATACCTGTTAGTCCTACCCTTGAAGACCCGTGTTTAGAATACCACAGGCCCAAGAGTCAGAAGTTTATCACTGATGAAAAAAGGACATGATGAAAAAATACAAAGCCAGGATTCTGTCCCTTCGGGGAATTCATGACTGTCCTGTGCTCATGAGGAAGCACATCTTTTTCATATCCCATCATGTTTATTGATGTGGTTTGGAGGCACTCCCAGGCAGAATCCAAGTTTTATGTTTCAGGATGCCATCTTCACATCCATATATCCAGTTAGCTCATCTCTGTGCATCAGGACTCGAAAAGTACTTATGAAATGTAGTTTGTTATACTTCCAATAATGTCCTAAGTATCTGCTGGAATATGATGAGTGTGTCATTAGTTGACATTTCACATTAACTTTTGATTTTTCCTTAAATATTTTAGATGCAAAATACAGCCCAAAATCATGACACCAAAATAATAATTTATTTTATTTTTTAGTTTGGCTTTTGCTGTCAAATCACTTGATCTTTTCCTCTTTTACAGAGCCAAGCAATCTTTTTATTGAGTTCTTTAAAGCATATTGCTTGGATAAGAAATGACACTGGATTGTTGACCAGCAAGTCATGCCTTTTTTCAATCTTGTGGCTGGGGATGAAGCATTTAACTGCCTATTTAAATTCTGAGGAGGTGATATGTGAATAACTGAGGAGGACATACCCTATCTGGGTATTATGTTTGCCTGTTGGTTTGCTTTTTTTGGAAAACAGTACTTTGAAAGCAAACACTGTAATTTTTCCAAATTACATGTAATTTTCTAAGATTGTCAATTGTACCACAGAGGCCAGAGACTGATGCATCTTCTCTAATTGAGCAGTAGCTTACTCTGTAAGTACTCCTTCAGAAATGACCAAAACTGATTACCATGAAGCATAGCTAAGTTTAGGTGAAGACCTTAAAACATCTAGATTTTATCTCTGCTGTCTTTTTTTTTTAAAGTCAGATTATATTAACTTTACATGGAGCAGTGATTTTAATTTGATTATACATTTACTAACCATGTTCAGTGCTCTGGGTCTCTTCTTGCAGGTAAGAGACCTACACTGAACTTCAGGTGAACCAAATATCTGGCACAAAAAGGTCTGTTTTCCTGGATTGGGTGGCTCTCCAGCGGTGTCATGGCTCATGTCATGATAACACACTTAACCTGCACATTTAAACTCTCATGTGCCTATGCAGGGAAGAGCAAGGTTTGACAAGGTTTGCTAGGACAAAGGTTGGACTTGATAACCCTGGAGGTCCTTTCCAACCATAATGATTCTGTGACTGCTGTTGCAAAATTTAAAGGATTTACACTAACACATGTGTCTAGCCCAAATGTAGGATTGGGGTGAGTTCTTTCACACCTGGCACATTACGCTTTACCATGACAGAAGACTGTGAAATTAATGGCATTAATTAATGCCATTTTCTGTCAAGAAAAACTGGCAGGTTTAGGTTTACGATAGAGAGTTGATAAAAATTTGTCTGATAGAAAAATCACACGTTGCTTCAAAGCAACTGACAAAAAGTAGTATACAAAACTGGAGGCCAAATGTCAAGCCAGTCCATACAGTTTGGGCTAGGTCTGCCTCATTGCATTTTGGTTCTTAACAACTTAAATCTAATGAGGCAGATGAGCCTTATCAAGGCTTGCTGTTGCCTTGTCAAGTATTGAAATACTTCAGGGTCTTATGCTGTAAGACCCACTTGTTTTACTCATGGGTTCACTGTGAAAGCCCTGCAATATGGGTTTTTTATCAGCATGGAATGAGGCTTCTCAGAGTAAACCATACCCTTTTATTCATAAATCCACTAGGTGGATGTGTGTGGTTCAGTTGTTTCCTCCATGCCTTCAGTGAGATTGCCATTTTTATCAGACCTCCAAATGTAAACCAGTTCCAAAATGTCACCCCTGAAGGAGACCATGAGGTGTAAGAGGAAAATTGACAGTGATGGGTCCCCTTACATGCACTCCATTACCTGCAGCTAAATGTCAACGGAGTATGATTGTCCCTTCTTCTCCATTGTAGTGCAATCTGACACATACAATATTTATCCTAGTGAGCCAACTGGTTGCTTGCCACAGAGGAGAGCAAAATAAAACCTAACTGGAAGAGTCATGTAAAGATATAGTTTGCTGAAAAATGGAGACTGCTTTCCTCCCATCCCCACCAAGTAAACTGCAATGTCATGGCCATTTCCTTCAGCAGTAGTATCCACTAATGGGGAATGTCCTGCTCCTAAAGTAACTGGAGAGGAAATTAGGTTTAACCAGATAAGTACCACATTTGTGTATTGGAGATGCATCCATTTCATCTTCCACATGTGCATGTAGCACTTAAAACTCTTGGTACACTACTAACCCTTGGTAGGTCTAACTCTAGGTCATAGAAGGGATCATAAAAATATGCCTCATCTGCTTCAGTGTTGGCAAGATGAGCATGATGAAGGCAGGAGATAAAAGTATCGCACTTGGCAGCTGAGGAATTTGGACACAGCTCTTGCAATCCTCTGTTGTCTCTACCAAGAATATTAGAAGCTCTTCTTCATAGTATTTACACCAATGCATTTCTTGCGGGCAAGAAATCCTCTGGGCAATGCCAGAGGTGGACATTACAAAGCCATTTGTCACCCCATTACAGACATGCACTTTCAGCACTGTGTAACTGATGGCTTTTCTTTCTCCTAGTAGAGAGTGGTTATTGGCAGCAAATAATCTTTCTTCTGCCTGTTTTATTTTCTGTAGTTGAGCTGAAGATGTCACAATTAAAAAGAATTTTCATGAGTCATTTGTGCTTCCCTTCTTTATACCATTCAAGGAGTTCTCTGATACTTCTACACCCCTGGGAAAAACACTAGGTTCTTTTGACTGCACTGTTGCCACATACAGAACTAACTCTAGGCAAAGCTAGGAGACTATTTGCTCTTTTAATTATAGAATATCACACTTCTTACCTGGCATTTCCATTAAAAAAAAAAAAAAAAAAAGAGAATAGACTCCAAGACAAATGTATAGAAGTAAATTTATGCAAGTAAGAGAAACAAAAATCACATATTTTCCCTTCCACATAATACCCAATTCATGACAGTGAATTACTTTCTTTCCTAAAGACTATTTTTTTTCCTCAAAAACTTCAGTGTTTCAATTTAGTCTTAAACTGTTCTTTGTGAAGAAGATTGTTGAGATTGGGCACAATTTCCTAAGCAACACTGCAATCTTATTCTCTTAGAATAGCTTTAACCTTAGGGCTGGTCTATACTTAAGGTTTCATTGCAAAATATATGTAGATTATGGTTATACACAGTCCAAACCAGCATTAGTTCCTCACTACTACTCACTGTTGGTGGGTAGAATTTCCCCATTAAAATAAATAAGGGACAAGGTTAGACTGATATTGCATGACCCTGTACTAAGCAGCTGAATATACAGCTGTTCTCTGAAGCTACCATCACTTCCCACAAAATGGAAGTGTGAAAAATCATTATCAGAGTACTGCTAGGCTGGGCTAGTTAAAATCACTCCTGGAAGCCTGACTTCAGCAGGAGAGATAATCCATCTCAGTTGTGGAGAGCTGTAATGGCTCTAACTACTCCATCTATAGTTAATACATGAAAGCTAAAAACAAATAATGAATTAAATAAATAAATATAATTGGAAGAGAAAAGCAAATCAGCCAAAAGTTTTGTGCCATTATCTCTATAACATGTAAATCTCCCCCAGTGGATAACACCACTACCAGATGCAGAAAAAAAGCATTAAATGTGCTAGCATTCTTAAGACAATTGCTATTAGGAAGACTCATCATGAGAGAAGTGGCACCTACAGCAGTCTCCATAATAGTAAAACTGAAGAGTCTGTGGAAACTGAGATGAAAATATTTTCTTAACTCTAAGAGATTAGTCATCAGTGCATGGCTAAAAGCATAAAAAAGTTTCCTTACTATTGTTTCAAAATATAGCAAGGATGCAATGCCTAAAATCAGCATATATCAAGTGAAAAAAAAAAAAAAAGCAGATAAATGAGTAGTTTTCTTCACAGTTTCAGTTATGCTTTTGTCTTCATGCTGCTGTGGACTTTTCCCAAACAACTCCATGAAGCAATCAAGCCATTTCATGGCTCAATAAATAAACATGTCTGCACTCTTGCTGAAATATTTTTTTTCCTAGACTATGACTCTTTTTTTTTCTCTCAGTCTCCTTTGGGGATTTTATTTTTCTGAATGACCTTTTATTATTCACAGGAATAATTGATGACAAACTGTACTTTGCATTTTAACGTGGCATCTATCTGCTGATTCAGCTGGTCACTGTCAAGATAGCAACACAAGGATGCAATTTGGCTTTCATTTTTAATGACAACTCAAATGTATCTGAAAGAAAGCAGCCTGAGAAACAGCAGGAAGCCCTGTGGTTCAAGTCAAGTGAAAACAGTTCCTCCAATAAATTGCCTCCTTGGCCTGTTGAAGACCACATGGGCCAGTTTAGTGGTGATCCAAAGTTTATGTAGTTGAAGCTGGCCGGTTTCCTTTCATCTGAACAAGGAAGGATGCACCAGGATGAGTGACAGACCATCCAGTAGATCTGAGATTGCAGCATCCTCCAGCAGGTAGAGAAGCCCAAACTGAAATCCTTTTGGTGCACATGTGCAACCTGCCTTGGCTCAGAAAAGTACAAGTGCTCCCACAAAATAACCTGTTTCAACTGAAGAGTATAATAAACTGCTCC
Organism: Corythornis vintsioides; assembly: GCA_025447755.1. Classification (NCBI taxonomy): domain Eukaryota; kingdom Metazoa; phylum Chordata; class Aves; order Coraciiformes; family Alcedinidae; genus Corythornis; species Corythornis vintsioides. The sequence continues at coordinate 5,408 of JAOEGS010024239.1, forward strand.
AGCTGCCATGCAATTGAAAATTTGACTATGCCTTAATTTTTCATAGCAGTGTAAATGACTATCATGAGACAAATGAAGATGGCTTGATGTAGTGTGATTTGGTCACTGTGGGATTTTTCTAGGTGGGCAGAGGAAAGTGGTTTTATCTAAGTGCTTTATCTGCCTTTTGCTTTAAGGAGACAAGTCTTTGCCCTGAAGATGTCCCCTGATTCAGCTGCTCTCATGCTACAACCAGCCCCTTTACAGAATAAGGTTCCTTTATGAGGATGTGTGCTTCCACTACAAGAAGGATGTTGAGGTACTGGAGTGAGTTCAGAGAAGGGCAACAAAGCTGATGAAGGGTCTGGAGAGTTTCTCCTATGAGGAAAGGCTGAGGGAGCTGGGATTGTTTAGTCTGGAGAAGAGGAGGCTCAGGGGGGGACCTTCTTGCTCTCTCCAACTACCTGAAGGGAGGTTGTAGGGAGGTGGGGGTTGACCTCTTCTCCCAAGTTCAAAATGACAGCACGAGGGGCAATGGCTTCAGGTTGCACCAAGGGAAATTTAGGTTAGAGATGAGGGGAAAATGTCTTTACAGAAAGGGGGTGGTTAGGCATTGGAATGGGCTGCCCAGGCAGGTGGTGGAGTCCCCATCCCTGGAGGTGTTTAAGAGTCGCATGGATGTGGTGCTGGGGGACATGGTTTAGGGACCCTGGCAGTGCAGGGTGAACGGTTGGACTTGATGATCTTAAAGGTCTCTTCCAACCAAATGATTCTATGATCCAAATGGCAATGTGGGCTGTGAAGGAGAGGAAGAGGAGCATGGGGGTTTCATTCCTTTTGGATGTTTCAGGGGTCTGATCTGTGTTGGGTTTTTAGAAAACTTCACCTGCTAGAAACAGAACAAGCCACTTATCACAAGGAAGGGAGGGAGGAAAATAAATCCGTCTTTTTAAGTTGCAGAAAATTTCATAACCCTGAAGAAATGTCCCCTCCAGGTCAGGAATAATAAAATAAGCATGATGGTCTCATATGGTTTGAAGGCCTCCAGTTTTGGAGACTGGCAGTACTGCACTGTAGAGAAAAATCTATACTCATAGTAACTGAAGATGTTAAACTGCCAAAGAGGGAATTTCAGAGCCTCCTCTTTCTGTGTTCCCATCCATTTGCCCTTTTGTTCCAACGATTACCTTCAGCTCCTCTCCTGCTTACTGGCCTTATACAGGATTGCACTGAGCTATGTGACTTCAGCACAAATTTTGTTCCATTACATAAAGCAGTATCACAACATACAGTGATACTGTTTGAATATTTATTGTTTTGGTGTTGGATTTGGGGTTTTTGTTTGTTTTTTTTTCATATGATGGATGCATTTGCTTAGTAATTAGGTAGAACATGACTAATGTACTACAGAGGAATTAAATTGTGATTTCACTATGCATGTTTTAATGAATTTTGCCTATTGCTTCCAGTTGGCATTTTCAACAGTTGCAATAGTGAAAGAAAATTATGTTACAAAGTTTTGTTTTAAAGTTCTATTTTGTTAATGCTCTGTTTGTTTTTCTTTTACAGCAGTAAAGAAGGTTTCAAGTAAGGGGAAGCAGGAATTAATCTTTGACAGATTGTAGCCCACCCTAATTGTTACTGTGAAGTTAAAATACCTTTACATAAATAATGAATTTCAAGATTAGTCAGTGTTGTCCTAAAAAATCTGAAAGTAGTAAAAGTATAAACATTAACTGATATTTGTCAGGAAAAGTAGTTGTTTTTAACACTCAAATGACATTTCTTCACCTGTCATTCCCTTTTGGGCCTGCTTTATGTGCCCTGTGAGATGACAAGGGATATGTCACACCTTTGGCATTGCCTCATTCCTCCTCCTTCAATGACTGACCATCATACATCCCAAGGCTGTGTTGAACATGTAGAAAAAAAAAAACAAAACAAAACCAGATCCTGAAACTAGTGTGACATCCTTGGGAAAGTCCAAAGAAATGCGACCAGGTATCTAAACTTCTGCTTGAAGAGGGCTGCAAAACTGAGGATGTTCTTCTATATACATAACCTGTAGACAAGAGGAATAATGACACAGAAGTCACTGGGAACCACAGACACTCAACAGCACTAACAACTGGGACACATGCTTATGTGAGACCTTGTTATTATACAAAAAAGATCTTATTTCTACCCTGTTTGTCACATAAACTGACCTAATTTACAGTCTGCCTCTGTGCAGATGCTCCTTCTCCAGTGGACAGAGCCATTGCCAACAAAGAGTGCCTAGACTTAGGAGGCAAAACGACATGGAGGAGCTCAGGATGGGTAGAAAAAGAGAAGGAAATGAAAGACAAAGATGTTTGGGGGAGAGAAACAGAAAAAAGCTGTATCCGTATCTGCTGCTCCTGCTTTATCCAGCAGACAGAGATGTTGCTCAGTCTTTGCTTTGGGACTTTTTTAGTATATTGGAGCCTCATTTCAGTAAAACTTGGGGGGGGGGGGGGTTAATTGTTATGCAGCAAATCTTCAAATGGAGAATAATCAAAGGGGATACCTCTTCCTATTAGAAATAAATTATTTCAGGATGCTGTTCTACAGCCAGGCACACTGTTCTTGTTCTCTATGAACTCTCAAGGATGCTGAGAGAGCAGTGCAGAATAAAGAAAGAAAATACTCTGATAATGATGCCAGGCACTTTTAGAACATTTACAAAATGAAGTGCAGTCCTGAGGAGATGATGTCTGACCTGGTAGCCTCCACATGAATTTCACTATGTACAAAAAAATGAGTTTTGCTCGAGATGCTGATTTCCTTAGATGAGCTGTCAGAAATTTTGTGACTAGATGAGTTTTCCTTTCCTTGTGGTTCTGGCTGTTTGCAGAGTAACATGCAGATGAGCTGGATGAGGGAATGCACTGGCTTGCAGCAATGTGTGTGAGATGAAAATGGTATTTATGTATATTTTCCGTGCATTTATAAAAGTAATGAATGCAGAGATCCATCAGTCAGTTAGCAGATTGCTGTGGGAAGTTTGGAGGTCACATTCATAAATGCTTTATATTCAGTACGGGGATGAAATGTTGAGTATTACAGAGGCAGGGAGCTGCTGGTAGGGAACTGACAGGAGAGCCCTGTTTTATTCCTGGTGCTGCTGATGTCCTGTGATGTGGCTGAAGGCAAGCCACCTTCCCTTAGCTGTCTGTATCAGCTGGTGAATTTTAGGACAGGGACTGACTGTTGGTGGGTGTTTGCTGAACATAACAGGACCACAGCTGTGGTTAGGGATTTCAAATACTAATGTATGAACCTAAAAAATATTTTCTGAAGTTATTAATCTGACTAATAGTCTCCTTTACACACATTATGCAGTAGAATAGCTTGGCAAGATCTCTTTTCAGCAACTGGCTACATGAGTAATCTAATGACTTAAATGTGACTCCTTGAGTGAGTAATATTTTAGTACTGGCTCAATAAACTGTTTTAGTCATCATCAGCTTACAAACTACACATGTGGTCCTGCCAGCACTTACCACCAGTGCAGTGTATTTTACTGCAAGCAATTCTGTCACAGCAGTAATATCCAGTAGTAACTGTTTGTGTAATGTACACCCACATGAACTTACTCTGTTCTGGAGTTGCAAAACCAGCCAGGTTTCACTGACATTCTCTTCAGTCCACATGAACTCTTCCCCTTCACAATAAATCCAAACAAGTATTTTGTACCTTTGATGTTGTGAGTAATTTATTTTTTTTTTCCTTACAATGCAGTTATCTCCACCTCATGGAGATAACTGCATAACTGTCTCATGGCTTTCCCTCCTTCTTGTGGAAAATTCAGTCATTTCAAATCTGGAGCTGGAAAGGTTTCACTTAAAGCTCTCTACAGTCTTACTCCAGCTAATGTTTCTGCTTTGATTACTCCTGCTTTATCTTGGTCTCTTTGTACCTTCTTTCACAATAGCCCCTGTTTCATTCCCCTACTATGGGCTTTGTGTCTCCTTTCAGTCTGTTCCTTTCCTAAGCACAGGAAAAAAAAGAAATCCCATTCAGTAGTGCCCCTCTTTTATTCTACAAATCCCTCTTTCAAGTGTGCTTCATCAATAACATCAACATAAGGCAGTCCTGCCTGTGTCCAGCATGCCTGATTGAGCCTGAACATCCTCAAGGGCAGGAAGCATATCTCTATATATTTTCTGAATTACTGCATGCATAGGAAGGGCTGTATAAATATAGCACTACTTATTACCACAGCATTACATATTCAACATTTATATCAACTGCTGGGGCAAGATAATCACAGACTACAGAACAACAGTTATGTACAGTTGCATATTATTCCTCCCAACTAAATAGGCATAGCAAAAAAGATTTAAAGAGCAATCATTATTTCAGAAATAGGCAACTGCTGTAGCTCTTATGTACAATACTTGAATGGCATATCCTCACAAAGAGCATTTGTTTGTGAACTAAAGAACTTGATCCAAAACCCAATGGAGGCTCTTCCAATGCATTCAATGAGCTTTGGATTAAGTCCTTCCTGAGGAACAGATGCAGGGTTTTATTCACTATTACTAGAACAATAAAAATGGCAAGACAAAGAGTAAAGTTGTCTACAGAGAATAAAGCAGTGCTGTCCTGCAGCAGTTTAAATACATTAGGCTCTATAGTTAAAAACAAAGTCCTGTAAAGTTAGTAAAATTGTTTGTGTAGCCTGTTCACAAAATATACAGTGCAGAAATGTTTCAATATCTAAACATGAACAGTATATTTCACTGAGCATTCAGCTTCTCAGTATTTGTAAAGACTCAGTTCTAAAACTACAAATTCTAATTGTGCAAAGAAACATAACACAGAAATAGTTTGTTGCTATTAATTGACAAAATGGCAATGGAAAAAAAGAGCTGGAAATTGTTTTATTCCATGGTTCTTGGATGGATCTGAAGTGAGTCCTTGACTAGAGACAGCCTTTCCTCTAGTAAGTTTATCTAATTCAACATAATGATTGCTTATCTGGCCTGTAGATGTTATAAAGATGTAAGCAATAAGGAGTGTTGAGGAGCAGAGACATGTGTCCTTGCTGGATAAACTGGGGTCAGAGTCACCCCAGGAAAAAGAGTCTGACAAGGGACATAAAGCAACTGTGAGAGACACGAGAGACTAGACTGAAGTAAAAGTGGCAGCAACAGATAACAAGTAGCAGAAACTAAGCTGAGTGGGAACCTGGGACTTGCATCAGAGAGAAAATATGAAGGGAATCTGACCAGAGGCTTTCAAAAGGTCTTGTAAAGAGATCTAGTGGGAGAGAGTGAAACTAGAAGACAAAACACGTTGTTTTGAAACATCAGCATGGATTTGTGTTGAAAGTAGAAATTGGGAAAGGAGCCTGGATTAGAAGAGGTTGTAGTCATAGCAAAAAACGACCCTGGTGATGAAAATGTGGAGACAGGTGGATTTTGAAAGAGCTGAGGAGCTTGTGCAGTCTGGTGCAAGAAAGTGTGTGAGCACAAAAGGATGTTACAGAAAACATTCTATATCAGGAAAGAAAGAAGGGAATCAAAAGTTGGCAAGTACTACACAAAACTATGTAACTATTGGAAATAATACCTTTTGAATTTTATGTATTTGTACTTAAACGTTCCTAATTTTTTTCAGCTCTCAAGTAGAAGTCTCAGAAACAAGTTTGTATTCTGAAATTCCATACATTTAATTACCAGCCATAGGCAATGCAGTGCTTACTCCAGTTCCAAACATTAACTAAATGCAGAATGGCACATTTGTGCCATCTTTTTTTTCCTGGAGGATTGCCACAGGTGTGCACTGACAAATTATGGAGAAGATTAATTATTCTTCTGTTTTTGCTTTTACTTCTACACAGGGGACCCCATCATCCTCCAGAGACTGAATTCCCTGTTACATAGAACAACACCCTCTTCCCATACTTCTGTTTCCACTTGTATTCTGCTAAAGCCATAATGAGCAGTCCTGCAAATTCTTGACACTCTTCCTGAGTTTTGCATAGTGAAGGACAAATTTTATCAGTGGAGCTACCTTCTCCAGATTTTTTACTGAGCTGTCCCTATATTCCTGCCTGGATGCTTTTTCTTTCCTGTGCTATTGCAGTGGTGTTCAATGTCTCCAGCTGGTCTGTGTCATTTACTGCAGGGTGTATGACAATACTAGAAATTATGAGAAAACCATGCCTAACTGAAGGTCCTCAGAAACTCAGAGGTAAGTGGATAATATGAAAAGAAGAAATTATTTGTCTCATGACAAAGAATGTTGTGGGCTTTTTTTTTTTTTTACCATCAAACAACAATATCACTGTATCCTTTGAATTAAAAAAGGAACAGGCCCAATGATTAAACCCATAGCCAATCTGAAGGACTGGCTGTCCATGCAGTAAGGTCTTAGCTTCAGTGCATTTTCCAATCATTAGATGTAAAGTCATGAGAAATGAAACTGTGAGGAGATGATAAGCTAGGTATAGGCCTGCTACTTAAAAATATACAGTATTCTGTATGGATATCCATCTCTGTACTACAAAGCTGATGTGCATTTCAATGTCTAACTCACATACTGTCAATACAATCTTATTTGCCTTTTGATATGAAGGCAGGTAGGCACGTTTTACACAGGCACCACAGCTTGACAGTCTGCAGAACCATAGAAATAAAATTACAATGTCAGAGGTCAGAGATAATGGCTCTGATCACTTTGAATGACAATCCTTGGCTTCCTTGACCAATGTTGGTCACGATATGAAGACATACTTAAGAACAATTATCAGAGACTATAACTGGAAATGAACTCATAGCTGTGTGCTGTGACATGCAATTCAGTAACTCGGAGCCTACTCTCTTCTATCCAGCCCAGTTCTGATGACTTCATCATGAGCTGAGCTGTGGCCAGAACCAGGGATGGAGAGCACAACCTGGGAAAACCAGTGATGAGATCTGGTAGAAGGCAAATGGGGAAAGCATCAGCTGCAGAAGAAAAAAATATTCTACTCATTGAACATGTTTTGTACCTTGCCTTGGATTTTTACTGCATAAATTTATCTGACTTTCAGCAGCACCATGGTGGATACCCTAAACTGCCTGAAGGTCAGGGAGGAGGGGATATGAGACCATGCATGATCATACTTTGAAAGATGACCAGGGATTTTTGCTGTCTGGCTTTATGCACTTCAGATACACTGCAGAAACACCATCTCCCTTTACAACTGCTCCAGAGTGCTGAACATATCAAAGCTTCTATCATTTTTAGTTATCTGTAAAGTTTTTTGCCACAGTGCATTTATGACAGAGAAGAAGACAGGAAGGAGTTGCACCCTGGATCTGTTCAGATACTTTTTGTTGTTTTTAAGCAGCTGTCCAGTGAAATTAATTAATCGTTCCAGAGTTTCCTGGACTCACTTAGGTTCTTTGGTGATACAAGCTTTCATAAAATCAATGAAAGAACAAGATGGAGTTCTCTACCTCTGATAAAATATTCCAGAAAAATAGCAGCATCTTTTTCACTGCAAGACAAATTACTTATGACTACTGCTGATTCTTTTATGTTTAAATTAGTTCCTCACCAAGATAATATCCCAACCTCCTGTACAGCAGTGTTGTAGAGATGACAAATGATGTATATGTACCTCTTCCTTGTTACCAGTCAGCAGTAGTGATGGTGGAAAAATAAAGAATGCCAGCTGCAGTTCATGCTACTCCCACACACACATATACATTGTCCTTTTTGAGAAAATGTGCAAGAAAGAGAACACAGTATTCTGAACCTGCACTCCAGAAAGAGGTGGAGGCAAAAAAAGGATATGTTTGAAGTGCAAAAAAAGGGGCAGCATTTTGCTATTTAGAAAAGAAGAAAGAAAAATAGAAGACTGTAATTCATACACTTTGGCTTGTTCAACAATGCATCCAGCTTAGGTAATTCTGAGACCTTTAAATGGAGTGACTGTTTGGGTCAACTTTTTGCATCATGACTAGGATCAAGGGTAATATTTGTTTAATGATCCACATCATGTCTTCACCAGTCATGGATGCCTTTAACTATATAGATATCAGAGTTTTCTATGCTTTATTTAAACCTATGCAATTACCATTGACTCGAACTTGACTTGAATCAAGAGCACAGTCTAGACCTAGGGGTGGCTTGTTGCTTCTTGTCAGTAGTTCATTACAAGCTGAAGGGAACTTTATGATGGCCCAGGTCTCCACTGGAAATTAACAGGTTGTTGAAAATATCAGAGATGCAGATTTCTATTTCCTGGTTTCTATTATTTCAGAGTCTACTTCCTCTTGGTATCAACAAAAAGAATAGATGGTAGTTTATTTTCAGAGTTAATCTAAAATTGATGGTTTTTAATAGCACTTGAATAAAAATTGTGGAGGAGGCTCGGGGGGGACCTTAATAGCAACCTTACAGTGCCTGAAAGGGGTCTATACGAAAGCAGGGGAGGGTCTATTCACAAGTGTTTGTAGACAAGGACACGGGGTAATGGCTTTATGCTAGAAAAGGGTAGATTTAGGTTAGATATTAGATTTAGGTCAGTTCTTTAACATGAGGGTGAGAGATCACTGGAATGTGTTGCCCAGAGAGGTGGTGAAGGCCCCATTCCTGGTGATATTCAAGGCCAGGCTTGATGAGGCTCTGAGCAGCCTGAGCTAGTTAGAGATGTCCCTGCTTATTGCAGGTGGGTTGGACTAGATGACCTTTGGAGGACCCTTCCAACTCAATATATTCTATGAAAACCTGAATTTTGAGAAACTTGGTAATGCTTTCTAAATGGTGAAAAAAAAGTGAAACTAGCAAATATTATTAGAACAATATGATAAAAGATTTTCAAAAAACGTTTTGCATTTACTTTTTCCTCACTAAAATAAGTTATTTTAGCTGATTATTTACCATATGGCCTTTAATATCTTAAAGCTAGCTGATCTGAACTTTTCACACCATTTTTGACTCAAAGAGCAGAATAAGATGCAAAGTTTCTGCACTTTTATGTTTAAATGCTTCTCTAAAGACTTAGCTACTAGGCTAATTTAACTGATTTTTTTATAAAGAAAAAATTCGTCAGCTTTTATAGCAGAAGTCTGCTCCACCAGTTTCATTTGAACCAGTTTAACAGCCTTGACTACTATTTTAATTAATTTTTTTTTTAAATGTAGAGATTAAAGTAAACTTGGTCATTAATGTGGACTCCATATATCTAAGTTAGCATCTTCATTTAAAAACTCAATTTATGCTTAAAAAAAATTGTTGGAGAGGCCTTTAGTTATCAGGTTTGGTTTTGTCTTTAGATATACATGCTTCATGCTCAGCAGAAAGAAGATGAAAGTCTTGTCCCTGCAGGAATTCTTTTGCTCATTCAGTCCCTTTCTGCTCCCAACATCTTCCTTCAGACAAATTAATTTGCTGCTGTTAAGAACACGTCTGCACGTGGTCACACCAAGAACAACAAAGAAAAAGGAGTATCCCCATTATGCTACCAGGTGAAGGTAGTGATTGTCAGATGCTCACCTCCAGAGCTGCTCATGTATGGGTTTCCAGCTGATGAAAGGAGTTAGGGTAGTGGTAACTGCAGAGGGGCCTGAGAAGAAGAGAAATGTGCAAGGGAATGTGTGCAGGGGATTGGCTGATGGTCAGGAGGGATTGAGCATTGGTTTGACACCATTTCGCAGTGAGCTGCCAGTATTACTTAACAAGACCTCCAAGAGAACTCACTTTTATTGGAGATGCTCCTAATCCCCACTGTTCCATGGGACCTTCCAACATTTGTGGGTAGTCAAGCAAATGCAGTTCCCACCAGCGGGCTTTGCTGCGCAAACTACTCCAAACCACAAGAGTCTCCTCACAGCTGCAAACATGGCTGGTTCCACTGAACATGGGGTGTCATCAAGCACAGCACAGGTCCATGTGTTTCCCACAGAGACATGGTGGGAGGAGACTTACCCCTGCACCCTCCTCAGCATCAGGGCTTTCACAGAAGCATGGTCCTGAAGGGTTCCTTGGCAGCATATCCAATCCACCTGCGCCTACAAAACCAAAGACATTTTATTGCCCATGGGAGAATATGAAAGGCTGAGAGGCTGCTTTGCTTTGTTTGAATACATTTCTACTCTGTCACCATTCTGGTTTCTCATCAACAATGTTAAAAATAAAGAAGAAAGGGTACAAAAACAATGACTAAAAATATTTTTTGCTGGCTGGAGTGAGCTCTGTGTGCTGTGGAGAGGCAGTCACTGCTGGGAGAAAATGCAGTGAGTTCTTATCAGACTGAGGAAAGACATACTGAATTTAAACGCCTCCCTGTCCCTAGGGTGGTGCCCAATGCCAGGGCTGGGGCTCTCCTGGTCTCTGATGGGGTGGTGGGCTGGGTCTGGCTGCCAGGTCCTGCCTTGCCCCACCCCCAGGGAGCCCCCCAGACACTGGTTGATCTGTGCTCACCTGTGTGGTGTTGATGGTGTTCCTGTGCTCATACTACCCCTGGGATGAGCTTATCCCTTCTTGAGCAGAAGGCTCTTCAGCACTTCTGTGCACCCCAAGGGAAGAGTAAGAGCATCTAGGACCCTAACTAAGAGTTAATGAATGACCACTTCATCAGCCAGGCAGTAGTCACCACTGCTTGTCAGGTGAAGTCAGGTTACAGGTGCAGCTTTCAGGGCATGCTGCTTGATTGCTTTTGGAATTTCCGTGGCAATAAATACAACAAGTGATGCTAGATTAGAGTCAGATTAAATTGGTGAATATTTTCTGAGTGGTGAAATTAGATAACAGAGGTTGGATGATCTCCTCTCTTGAGCATAAGGATGTGTAAGGATGTATGTCACCTCCAGCAGCACTGTTGAAAGTGCACATTTGCACTGTGAATACACCAAATAATGCTCCTTGTGCTGCTATGTCACTGTGAACACCTACTAAACTTGAAATATGGCTCATGCAATAATTCAGCTTGGAATGACTCTGCAGTCCTTGGTCAATAAAAATGACAGTTATTCATGCTCTCTGCTGCTACTTCACTCTATTATCTTGAATGTGTCTTTCCCAACTACTACTTTTTGTGTATACTCCTCAGTTCCATCAGAATTACTCACACAAAAGATTCTGTGCATCATCTGTGGTCTACCTATGGGTACATGGGTGCACTGACTACACAACTGCAACTTTCTTTCTAACAATAGAATTGTCTGGTGGTTTTTTCTGTCAGCCTCAGATAGACAGCTTTTGCTTTGGGGGAAGAATATGAAGAAGTGTCAATGCAACTTATTTGCCAAAAATCCTGTAGGTGCTTTTAATGTTTTCTAGCACAGGTTCTTTGGAGCTGAGTCCTTCCCACATGCCAAGCTTTGGTGTCCATGTAGTCCACAGAACCAACAGATAGTCCCCAGCAATGTTTAAAGGCTGCATTAAAATGAGTGGAAATTAATAATAATGAAATAGGGAATTATTTATTTATTTTTCTTCTGCTGTCAGCACTCTGGAGAAGTCCACAAAGCCAGAAATCAAATCCTGCAACTTTACCACAGGATTGATCCCTCCTTTGCATTCATCTCTGCTGGGTTCCCCTAGAGCATTGGTGTTTTGGACGTGATGCTACAGAAAAGGCATCTGGTTTGTTCTGTCCAGGACTTTTTTTCCTTTATTTTATTTTATTTTATTTTATTTTATTTTATTTTATTTTATTTTATTTTATTTTATTTTATTTTATTTT
>JAOEGS010024239.1:29549-41560 GCA_025447755.1 Corythornis vintsioides
AAAATGCTAAGTAAGTTTTCTGCATACCTTCAGTAGGCTGAAGTTTGGTTTTTTAAAATATATTTTTCATAAACATTTGATGTCCAGACTGAACTCTCATATCTCTTTGCTAGGGAAAAGCAATACACTACACTGACTGTATTCATATAATTATAAATGCTTTTTTAAATTGATAAGTTTTACAGGATATTCAGGAATTTATGGCAGCACAATAGACTTTTCTTTTAAACTTAACCCCCCCTGCACAGGAAGCAGGTATTCATAATACTAGTTTATTGATTTAAATTTATGGCTTATGTAAAGTAGCATATCCTTTCACGTAAACTTTTAGGATCCAGGCCTGTAAAGATTTACACACAGAGATTCATTGTTTATCCTGATCTCAAGAAATCAGAAACAAGACTCCCATTGATTGCAGTGCAAGCAGGATTCCATCTGCTGCTTCCAAAAGAGGCAGTCCTCCACAGATGGAAGTTTACCATATTTTGTAAGATGTGGGGGTCTGTGGGCATCTTTTTGACATGAGATGGTCAGAACTTTTCCACTTTTGCCCTATTCCTGCCACATTCTAGGATACTGATGATATGTTGACAACAGAAAGAAAAAGTGACTCCTGTCTCATTGAGCTTGACATTTGATAAATTTGAAAAACCCAAAGGTAAATAATGAGACAGGGATACATTGCTTAGAATTAATATAAAATAGTTTTTTCATAAATTCAAGCATGTATTTGTTGTGTCAGGAGAGGGGGAAAGTGTTTGCATATACATGAATGCACATACACACTTAGATACAAGTCAGCATTTCTTGAAGTATAAAACTACCCCTGACTATGAGATCTGTGGTCAAGCTCAGCACAGTTTTGAGTCCAGTATAAAGCCAATGCAATCTTTGAGACTGACTGAAGCCTTCAAGACAAAACTGACCAAGATTAATCATAACACAATAATGATTTTCCATATAGAGATTATTTTTAAACTTAAAAAAATCATCTGGAGATGTGAATGCTATCATTTTTATTCTGACTCAAGCTGATATTTTACTTTTAGGTCTGGAATTTGTCTAGATCAGGTTCGAATATCCTGTGTTTTAAGTTAATATCACGGAGGTACTTAATTTTTGTCTACAGGTCTGTTTAATAGTGTGATGTGTATGATATGGACATAATGTTCTGTACAGCATAGCTCTGCACAGACACTGACAATGGATCCTCACCAAACCGCAGGTGCTGGCTCATCTGTTTTCTGGGAATTCTGGACCAAGGTCCAGCTCTAAATCATATGTCTGTCTCTCATGCAAGTGCAAAATCTGTGCTTTTCCTAGCCCTGAAATTTGGATTTGGTTTCGCTCCTGATCTTCATACCCTAAGCCACTCCAAGCTCTGAATTACAGGGCAGTTCTGACCTAGGAAGGCTGGTAATAGGCTGTGGTACAAAACAAAACATGATCAAAAGCAAGATTTCCATTGTGTTTCCCTAGTTAACATTTGCATGTTGACCCTTTGTTTATTGCAGAGTAGATGATATGTTGATTGCCCTAAAAAAAAGAAAAGAAAGACCCTGATTTGGGTCATACTGGAGCCCAGACCCCATGCTCAGCATTAGTGAAGAACTGGCTTTTTTCCACCTGCAATTTATGGTGTTGCCTGATGTTTCCCTATCTCCTGCAGATTTCAGAGGATCTATAAATGTTGTTCCTTTTCTCCTCTCACAGGACTCCCTTCAGCAGTTGGTCCAGTTTTTCCTTGTCTGGCTTGTCTTCAACTCATAGGAGGTGAAGGATGACTTCCATGCCTTACACAACCAGGCACTTGTCTTTGATGATCCCAAGTGCAAGAAGCCAAAGTAGGAATGTAAAAGTGTTTAACTGAAAAAATACACATCTACTGTACAGCCTGCTGATGGGTACTGATGCCACTTTGCTTCAATAGAGAGGGAATCCTGCTCCCTGCCAGTTCAGGGCTTTTTGTGACTAATCAACAAATGGGCCTTGAATTATCTTGCAATAGTATAAAAACTTCCACAATACTATTTATCTGTTTCAGACAAACTAAAAGCTTAGCTGTCATTAATGTATATGTCTATATATTAATATATCTATACAACCGTTGTTATTAGTGTATCTATATTAAACTCATAGATTTTATTCAAGAGAAGATTTCTCCTTAAGGGCAAAACTGACTGAACAGACCCAGCAACTCTGACTTGGTATCTCTTTTATATTCATATTGAAATAGAAAGAAGCCACCACAACTGCTTTATAACCAAATGAAGGTGGTCCCTATAAACACTAATGCCTAATGCTCACATTGCTGTCAGAAGATGCACAGTCTCCAACTGATAAAGGAGCAAATAGGTAGAGGAAGAGAGCTTGGGTGACTTGAGTGAGTGATGCAGAGACCAGTGCCTCTGAGCAATGACAGATCAGAAGAGTTTTTGACATTAAGGCTGTGTTCTCTCTGGAGAATATCTTCCTGATTGCTTCTCACCTCCCAACACTCTCTGGAGGGTTAGAGTATCTGCAAGGCATCGTTTAACTAAGATTTTTTGGCACAAACATCTGAAATTCTTGCCTCGACCTCTATTACCCAAATTGAGGGGTTTTTGTGCTTTATACAGTGGAAGTGTGAAAAGGGAAGTTTGTTCTGGGATCAGACATTACAGTTGAAGTCCATTTTCCTATAGACATCAATATTGCCTATGTTTTTTTCATGATGCACACATGGCACTGCAAGAGTGATTTGTGTCCAGGGGATGCTAAGTCCAGGAATATTTTCTAATAATAGAAAGTAATAAATTTTCTTCCTGCTTCAGAGACATCTATGCAGTGTGCAGTAGTGCTCAGATAAGTGCTGTGCAAATAAATAACATGTTGAAGGCTGAAGGAAAGAGGTTGCAGAAATCAAGGAAGGGAAAATCAGGGAGCTGGCCAGTTAGCCAAGAAAGGAGCATTGTGCAGTGCTGACAACATACAGCTTGTGTGTCCATTGCCCGTGGCTAGCTCTTCATTATTGCACACACTTGACTTGAAATAATAGTGTGAGCCCTACAGGCATCAGCCAGTAATGCTGTGCTGGCTGGAGCTCTGTGAATTTTACCCTTGAATCTGAACAGCAAAGCTTCTGCAAAAAAATGAGCTCTGAGAGAATTAAATCACATTGAAAGCCAGTAACAGTAATTTAGGATAGAAAAAAAAGTTGGAGGGAACGTTCTGGTAATGTCAAAGCAATTTTTTTAATGTATTCCAAATGAGTTTGAATTTGGGGAAAAAAAAAAAAAGTTTGTTTTTAAACAACCGATCAATTCAAGAACTTTCAGATTCAGCTTATGGTAGAATTCTCTGCTTTTGAATATTCTTTTTCCCCAGTGAATCAAAACAATATTATTTATTCTGCTCTAATGCTGACAGTGTTCTCAGACTCCTTCAGATGCAAGAGGATGCAGCAGTAATAACCCATGTTATTAAATTCAAGCATATTGCTGGTTCTTTTCTGCTGGGACAAATTACCTTCCTTGGGATTCAAAAACTAGTAGAAAGGTTACATGTTTCTCCAATTTATCTTTTCCGGCTCTATCCTCTGGAAGTATAGTTTATTTTTTACTGGATGTTGGTTTTTTTTCTCACCTAGTTGAAAAACATGTCTTTTAGCAAACATTACCACCAATATTCACTAACCTAACTGCTTATTTTTGACAACAAAAATATTAGCTGTTCTAGAAACTCTTCTGGCCAAACTTTTATTAACATAATTGTATATAGCTGAAAATGACTGAACAGATAGGAGGAAAATTAAGGCTGGAACTTGTTGCTTTTATAGTGGATAATACTGGTACAGTACCAAGCAGAATCACACCAGGAACCTCGGGCAGTATATTGTAACCATGGCCCCTGTTTAGCTCTTGCTGCTACAAGCAGATGTGCTATTTGAAGTTCTTCCCACAGCACAGTCCTTCCTGGAGACATTTGTGTGCCACATTTTCCCTGTGAAAGATGAAAGAATTGCTTCTGTAGTGCTGAGACAGGCAGCACACTTCTTCAGAGCACATGGAGAGTGCTTTCTTTTGTATCTGCATCAGAGCCTTGTGCTCTATTCTCTGACTTTCTAAGACTAATTATTTCCAGCCTGCAATCTCTCTGACACTCAGGGACCTATCTTCAAAAATATTATTACATGAGAGGGGGTTTTTCAAACTAATTTCAGTGTTTTATTTCTGTTGCTTTTATGGTAAATGTCTGCCCTGCTTGA
Source organism: Corythornis vintsioides (assembly GCA_025447755.1). Lineage (NCBI taxonomy): Eukaryota > Metazoa > Chordata > Aves > Coraciiformes > Alcedinidae > Corythornis > Corythornis vintsioides. The sequence goes on from JAOEGS010024239.1 coordinate 33,796, forward strand.
CTTCCCATGAGGGCACAGTGAGTTAACCAGGCTGGCTTGGGGTTTAATGTCCTGATGATAGAGATTCAAAAAGGGTTCCAAATAGCACAAGTTGTTGCAGAAAAAAAAAGGGAATGACTTCTTTCTTAAGGGATTTCTTCTTCCCAGGATGGTTTAAGTAGAAACTATCTATCTTCGTTAACTCTCCCAATTTACTAACCCCCTGATGAGTTCCAGCTTCTGTAACAAAAAGTCTAGACTGAAATAGAAGCAGTGGAGAATTTCCAGATGTCAGCCCTGTTCTCAGTGTGCAACTGCACGTGGTATTTAACAGCTACATCAATTTACCCCATCCCACTGGTAACTTAACCATACCTAAAAATACAAAATTGCCTAAGTTTGTCAGCAGAAGAAAGCATTTATTCTGTCTTCCCAACTATTTGTCTGTGAAACCCTATTTCTCCAGTGATGAAGATAACAGCACAGTGTGTTAAGAAGCAACTTTTTACCGTATAATAAAAACTGAGCAGCACAACAATACAGTAAAAAAAAAATGTTGGGGTTCAGTTTGCTCAAAAACTCGATTTGCTTTAAATTGAACAATATATTTACCACACTCCAGTGAAATAATGATCAAGACCTTTTCCTGGTACTAAACCATATGCTTCCTTTTAAAGCCATTCGGATGGTTACAAACCAAAATGCAATGCTGTACAGAGCTAAACATACCATAAAGTGCAGTACAGTCATTACAGCATGGACTTATGCACAAGCAAACAGCCTCTTTCTCAGCAGGTCTAATTAGCTTAACCCATTCCCCCCTGCCCCCAAAAGCTGCCATATTGCTGCCAGTGCTGAAGCAGACAAATCTATAGCCAGAGGGAATCTGTAGTCAGTGATGCATTATTACACACTATGGAAAAAATCAGAAAGGAAGCTGAACCAATTTCTCATGTCTTAGAAACTGATTTTTTGCATTTGTCTCAGTTTTTCCCCTCCATTTGTTCTACTCTCTTTATTCTCCCACCTAAGCAACCAAACAAGCTACAGCTACATCTTATTTTCCTAAATCATGTCAAAACAGTCATTCCCAGCAAATGCCTGACAGCTATGAACAGCTGGTTTTGATTTCAATACAGCATTTTTTTTTTTTTTTTTTGGTCTGACAGTGCTGTTACCAGCAGAACCTCTCCAAAAAGGGGATAAAGTTGTGTCTACATACCTTTGTAGATCTGGAGAGAAGGGACTTTGTTTTTGAGGTCATGCTGACTACGTGGAGCAGCAGCAATTGGAAATGATGTTTCCAAAGACCCAGACAAGCATTTATTAGTGATCATTGAGTTCAGAGACTTGCTCACTTACACACTTTTACACTTATACACTGGAAGGAACTGCTGTGTGTAAGAGACAGGAGCCAATTCACTTCTTTCTGAGACAATGGGTGCCTAGGTTTGCATGACAGAGTTTAGGCAACAATAAAACTCCATCCTACCTGTGATTTCGAGGGACCCAATCTCTCTCCCTGACAAGCTGATTCTATATGCTGGAAGTTCCCTCCTCCAAGTCTGATATAGCAAACTCTATTTCTATGCAAGTACCTCCTTCCTTGTTTCACCTAAAAAAGGTGGCCACTGTCAACGAGACAACTTGTGACAATAAAGTAGCTAGTTTTTCTCTCACAGGTAAATATGATGTTCTGCACAGACATGCCATAGTTTGTTTTTAGGGACCAGCCTGTGTTTTTATCCAAGAGCAGTTACAGATAATTTATAAGTAACTGTGCAATGGGTATCTGAGCAGTCCTTTTGCAGGAGGTGGAGTTGTTGGGATAGGAAAAAAAATATTATTGTCCCTTTTTATTATTTATTCCTACAGTTATTAGCCTTAAAGGTTTCTTCCTGTAACCTCAAAAATAGAGTAGTGTGAATCAAGAAGTGTTGCCGAGAGTTTTTCTGGGATCAAGGGCAGGTTGAAAGTAAGAATCTGTCTGAAAACGTGCTATTCCAATTCTATCCCCTGACAAACTATTGAAACGCCTCATGTGTAGAACTTTCAGAGTAAGCACCTGTCTTTGTTCTGCTATCAGAAGGATACAGAATTGTTAAAATACAGGGGAAAGAAACAAAACCTCATAGCACTGGCCTCCCACAAGATGAATACATTCTTGTTAAGTCATTGACCTCCAAGAAACCACTCCAGAAGACACTATCTTATAAGATTCCAAGTATCTTTAAAGTTTCTACTTGCTATGAAGAAGGCAAACAAAAAAAAGGAAGGGGGAAAAAAAGCGCAACTTTTTCTCCTCTAGGTATTTAAAAGGAGAAATGCATGGAAATACTTTGTTTCTGAAACTTTAGTAGCAGTGGCAGTACCAAAATTGTCTAGTCTGGGTTTGGTGTTTTCTTGGATGAATCAGTTTTGTGCAGCTGAAGAGTTTTCAGCTGAAAACATTCTCATGGCTATACAATTAAATGAGGTGGAATGAAAATAAAGAGTATGTCACACCAACAAATGGAATACGTACTTTATGTGTCTAAGTGTCCAAGCACTGAATTAGTTAGTCCTACAGAGCTTGTCATTTAACTGTCTTCACACAAAACACTTCTGCTAACTCAGGGTCATGATCCTTTGTATTACCATGTTAACGTAACTTCTGAATTAGGGAAGTCTTTGTGAAGCCAGATAAATTTAAACAGTTATGATCACATCTCTTAGCTGAATCAATTTTAGTCCTTTGGTGACAGAAACATAAAATTTCTCCCAGTCATTCACAGAATCTTTTAGGATAGACAAAATTGTCTTTCTCAAACACAAGTAGAAAAAAAACCCCAACAAGCTGAAGCCCCACCTACTTCACAACTTTCAGGACTAAATGATAAAAAGCAATGAAGTGGAGAACATGGCCCACATCCCTTTCTGTCATGTTAAAAAGTACTATATTTCAGGGGCTCAGCTACATATGCGTGTACATGTAATACATTTATCCATATGGTTACTGCATGAAATGAGCAGAGGGAGAGTACTTACGTAGCAATAGGCAATTTGTGGTGAGTTTCTTAAATGGATGAGTTTAAGCTGAATTTTTAAATTTCTGAGAAGGAGACATATGATGCCTCCATATGTTACCCATCCTATACCTTCTGTAATCTCAGAAAAATGTAACATATTGGGAAAAAAATACACAAGAGGTTTTTTTTCTTTCTTTCTTTTTTTTTTCTTTTCCTTACAAGTCAGAATACAACAGGCTTCTTCTAGTCTGAAATACGAGGACACATCTCTGTGATAAGTCCTGGAAGAACATGCTTATTTTACCAGTCCTTAAATTCTTTAGTGACTATTTCTCAGGAAAAATATATGCCTGTGGAATATCTTCCTCAGTTAGGAAAGAAGTGGACCCAGGACATGCTGGGTGCTGACCAAAGCCAATCTTTTATCTTCTGTAAATATAAAAAGCTGACATGTGATCCTAGGGCAACAGGTTTTTCACTATGCTTGGCAAAGTATCACATGAGAAGGGAAGGGAAAAGAGAAATGAGACAGTAACAGGTATGATGAGTTAATGTGTGTTGAAGCATCTAATAAAAATAACAGTCAAGAGCAGCAGGGCACAGCAGTGGAGGAAAGGAAAAAGAAACCCAGTTGTGGAGTTAGTACTTTAATTCTTTCAGTGAGAGAGGCAGCTCCAGTGCAGTACATCCTTGATATCACAGAGCATCTTGAAGAATGGTAGAGAGAAACACAGTAAAAAGACACAGAAGTAGGCGCAGTGAAAAGGCAGATTTATTTACTAGTAATACTGTACAGAGAAAAAATAAAGAGAGAAGCCACCGTTACAGCATGGCTGTTGCTGGCAGTGTTCTTGGTTTTGTGTTGTTTGTTTGGTTTTTGTTGTTGTTGTTTTTTTTTTAATGCTTTTTTTGTTTGTTTTTTTTTTTTAATCTGAAGAAAAAAAACCCATAACAGTCAAAAAGTACACTTCAGGTTACAAAGTACGGCAGCTATCCCCAGCAATTCTAATCCAGTGTTAGCACAGCAGTTTTTCCCCAACAAAATGGGATTTTATTTACATTAGCTCACAAAGAAAGTGGGAGACTAAAGCTTAAAAAAAAACCTCAACCACAACCTACATTCACCATAAAAGCTGCATTTTACACAACATTTTCTTGAACCCCTATAAAAAGTCATTCTTCACTTATGGAGAGAACAAGAGTTGAGAGGGGAAGAAAACCTTCGGAAATTTGTTTTTTTGCTTTTGTCTTCCTTGGCTACCTTTGCTGCACTCGGATTCAGTGGCCACTGGAAAAGCAAAAATCCTTCCAAGGGATTTATCTTCTGCATCTGCCCTAATGGGTGCCTACATCCATACTTGCAAAATAACAGGGACAAATTTGTAGCTGATAATCAGCAATGCACCTTAATCAGAGGGCTGATCTTTGCATATCCTCGAGGCTACTCCTAACCAGCACAGTGCTTAAGTGTGTGCTACACTAAAAGCAAATGCTTAAGATTAGTGGAGCTTAAGCACCACATTCAGCTGGGACTACTTGCAGTTGCACAAAAAAAAAAAAAAATTATTTATTTTTGTGTGTCTACCACTCTCTGAATTGCACATTATCTTGGAGGGACACCAGTAGCTTCTTGGCAGCTAATTTTAATGGATTGTATTTGCATGCTGGATAGGAAGTTCACATCGAGTCTGTGAGGAAGTTCACATTGTCTTCTCGCTCCTTTACCATGCCAACAGCAACCTGAAAGTTAAGAAGGTGGCTCGACTTTTCCTCCTTTAAGTGGCTTCTGAATGCTGGTGTTTTATGCACTTGGGAGTTTTTAGCTCACAGGGGCTTGGGCTGCTTAGGGCATTCCCACAGGAATGGGAAGAGAGACATCAGATTTACCTAATTAGTACATTTTCTTGGAACTCACTATTTGGGCAACCCATAAGGTTCCAGATGAATACAGAGGGAGAATGCTCCTCTAGAACCAAATCTGCCCTGGGAACAACACAGGTAGAGATGTCCAAACAGTGATGGCAGGACACTCTAATTTCTTTTTTTATTTGGGACTCACATGAACAGGCTTGAGGTGAGGTTTTTAATTCCAGTCTCTCTTCCCTCTATCTTTGGTCTTAGGAGACCACAAAAAGGGAAGCAGAGAAGGGAGGAAAAACAGGACCAGCTGAACAATGGTGTCCAGAATGAGCAAGTAGAGAGACAGGAGAGGCAAAGTGTAGAGCAAAGATGTGCAGTGGGAAAAATCTGGAAGAAAACTTCACACTGCCTATTCTTTTTGTTTGTTTGGTTTGGTTTGCTTGGTGGTGGTTTTTTTTGTGTGTTCAGGTGAGAAATTCACCTCCTGTTTGTCTTCTTCAAACACAGCAAGCATGCTCTAGACCTTTCTCTGCAGAAAAGTGCACCAGTTTCACAACACTACTATAAAAACTTAATCTAATTAAAGGAATGAGAAGACACAGTTGAAGCAGCACAAATCTTGCCTGTAGCATACCATTTAAAGACCAGACCCTATAAGCATTTCTGATGTGCTTGGGTCACCCCATTAAACTAAAAAGGGCTGCTTAGTTGCTTAATTTTACACTCAAGGGCAAGTCTTTAGGTCTTATAGACCTACTGAATAGGTATCTATGCAAGGTGTAAATTCAAGTATGAATCAATAACATACCAATGCAAGTTAAAAATGTACAAATACACCCAAACTGGTGGACTTGAGTTACTTAGCAAATTAAAAAAAAAAATAAATTAATTAAAGTGGGTTTTCTTCACAATTTCCAAAGAAGCTTAATTCTTAAACTCCTAAACCCTGCTTTGAGAACATTTGGGGGGGGAAAAAAATTGCAGGAAAGCTCTGCAATACAGTAACAGCAAAACCCCTCAAAATAAGAGTTTTACAAACTGGAGGAAGGGGCTCAGAATTCTTCACAAATTTGCCCTTAAGGAAAGGGGTCTATTCTTAATTTGCTGAACAATGTAAGTGGAATCAAAACAGGTAAAAAGCTATAGACTTTTTGCAAGGCTCTGAACCCATAAAAAAAAAAAAAAAGCAGCTCAGTTTTATAATGCTTAGATTTTAAATACAAGTGGGACATTTTTAAGAACTTCATGCACCTTTGTCACTATTTACAAGCTAAGTTATTATAAAAGTTTATATTACAAGTTGGATTTATATTCTCTTTGGACTAGATGATAATCCATTTATATTCTAAACTCAACAAATTCAGCCATTTTGTACAACTTGCTCTTCTACATACGAAGTTACAGTCCACACTTTTGTTGGATATTGTCATAGCCTGTGACTTCTAATTAAGCTCAGAACTAAGCTTATTCTTGCTGCCAGACCCAGAAGGGTCATGAAATATAATCTGAGCAAACCCCAAACTTTCTAATAGACCAAGAGAACTGGTTGAAACTGATGATTTTAGATAAAAATAAAGAAGCCATGTCTCAGTCTGCGGGAAAATCTCCTACTTCGTCTAAATTATTTTGTTCTACTATTTCCAATGGCAACATATCTTTTCATTTTGAAATCTAATGTTGGATAAAGTATGACCAAGTGAAAAGACTTATAGTTCTCCTTTTTAGCCATATCTCCTTATGGAAAGTAGGTAGCTATTACCTATCATGTTGGCTTCTTAGAAGTTTGTCTAGCTACAGAAAGCATAGGTCCACATTTTTCTGTGAAATAAATTTACTTTTTTAGCTGTGGTCACAGCAGGTACATTTGATTTTACTCTTCAAAAAGCATTGTGATCCTTCTTCATGGAGAAAACTGTGGTTAGGTCTACAAAAGATCCCAAGAAGCTGGGCATTGTCACAAACACATGAAAAAGTTCAAAGGCTCAATGTAATGGGAAGAATGATATTCAGACACTTAATCTCCACTTAGGATTTGTATCTTTTTACAAAAATATTAATTCCTTAAAAAAATACACAAATGTAAAATACTATGTTTTCTATTATTATCCCCACTTCCTTTCCAGGTATGCCATTCGGATGTTGGACTAAGTCAAAGGTAGAACACCTTTTACTTCTCTAGCAACTCTTTATGCTATCTTTCTGCTCTGACTAATTAGTTGTATCTCTCTAACTTAAAGCATGAAATATCAGTAGTGAATTTACATACAATGGCAGGGGCCTAACATACTAAGCTGTTGGGGAAGTCCCACTTAATATTTGCTCATGGGTGCAGTAACATGGTAGGAAAGCTGATGTGGGACCTGATTCTATCACATGCCAAGCACCATTTGGTTTTTGTGTTTTTTCTCAGCAGAAGTAGCAATGCTCGGAGTTAGCCTCTAGGATTAACTTCACCCTGGGCAAATCCAGCAGTGCATAAACTGGTACAAGTTAACACTAAAATTACACCCTGTGTTAATCATTCATGCCCTGCTCATGCAGACACCTACAGTCATTTGTCCTGTGAGTAGTCCCCTGTTGACTGAGATAGGGCTACATGCAGTAGAATTAGGTGTATGCATTTTTTTGTTTGCAGGGCTGAGGTCTTCTATTGCACCGGCAGAGGTAAGCTTCATGGAGAAGGGCTTGTGCACACTTCTCTTGCTGGGGATAGAAAGATAATGTTGTGTTTATACAGCTTTGGAATGAAGCCTGCACTTTTTTTGGAAGAAAAAAAAAAGCAAGGAAAAGATACAAAAAGAAGAAGGAAACCCAAGAGTGCTAAGGCAAACTGTCAAATGGCACATCATACCTATTTTTTCATTCATATAAATAACATCACAAAGGCAGACCAGAGGAGTTCTGTAAACATATACCAT